>JAQGBV010000020.1:0-78555 GCA_034698685.1 Isotomurus pseudopalustris
TTTGTAAATAATAGTGGCACAACAAGGTAATATTAACGTATTCATTTTTCTTACAGAAGCACGGAGGTAGTTGTTCAGCCTCAAGTCGTCGTTGAGACCTTTGAGAGAGACTCGACCTGCACGACCAAAGTCTCAGCAAAGCTAAAAGTCGAAGTTCATTCGTCAGTGCATGTCAATGCTCATTCTAGTGTAAATACCTCGTCGAATATGTAAGTGTTTATTTTCCTACAATTCCTCCTTTTACACGGATGCTTATGTATTATATCAAGTCAACTAATTACCTAAAATGTCCATTAGGAGTGAAAACTCTGGTACGTCGGCCTCTACAAGCAGCTCCGGAAGTTTCACGACTTCGTCCGCATCGTCGTCTACATCCTCCTATAATGACCGAGGCGCTGCTGATGATTAGAGTATAGTGATATTTAGATTTTAGTGACGACGTTGTTTTTACTCGGATCTAGTGACTTACACGTGGTTGGAGTTCAGTTTTTAAAACGAAACCTCCTCCATGCCTTATACCTTTTGACCAAAGTATGATGTATTTTTGAGCGCAGGTTTTGTGAAATATGTAACGTGTAGGTATAAATAATGAAAAGTATTTTGAACATTTTACATGTATATTTGTACAAGAGAATCTCGGAAGTGTATTACAGCTCTTTTGATAATGTCTGGTTAATTTTAACTGAAGGTTCTTGATTGGGAACTTCAAACGCTATATAATGACATACAAATGCTCACATCAGGTCTTAAATGTTACCTTTTTATACTGAAAACACCTCAGAATTGCCACAAACTATTTTACACTAGTTAGTTATGGAGATTATTAGTAGGCCGTATGCGACTGTTTTCTAAAAAAGTCAACTTTGCTATGTTCTCTTACCATATCCAACGAAATTCAGCTATTAGTGCGGTTTTAATGATAACAATGCGATTTGTAAACACAATACGAGTATCACCTTACTGTAAGAGAAATCATTATTCAACCCATGAAACTCCTAAGGCAGCTAGCTACCTCATTGTAACCTAAGGTCTAAACTAAATATTTATGCAAAACAACAAAACTTACAATAAATACGTGAATGACAACGATGCAACTGCAACACTGTGATAATATTGACATCTTTATCCTATCAGAGATTCATTTAATTTCGAGGGCTTCATTAGCAATTAGGCGTACAGCATAATTAATTTCACACCATCATACAATTGGATGACACCGACAGAATTAATAATTACGAATTAGTCGAAGATTCAGAGACGAGAATGATCAAGCACTTGAAGGAAATCACAGAACAGAACGGTAGATATCCTGAGGATTGAGGGTGAAGGTCATGGGGCCTGAAGATCCATCCGGTCTGGCCATGGGCTGAGGAGCAGTTACCTTCACAGTGATGGGGTTCAACGGCTGGATCATGGATGCAGGGTTCGTCCCAAGAGGAGCAATCTGGCAGGGAATGTTCATCGGCTGTCCTTCTCCGGCTCCCCGACCTGCAAACAATATCAGAAACAGTACTTTACAACTACAACCTTACAAACTTTCATGTCACGCGAGGCGCAGATATTCACGAGGTAGGCTTACCAGGTCCTGCCGAACTGAGAAATGCTCTTGGAGCTGGAGATCGTCCGACTGGAGACCGCGAGTAGCTTTGAGGAGAGACGACTCCAGAGCAAGCAAATCCGGAAGTCGACATGCCCGGCTGATCTGAAAATGAAGAAAATTGGCGATTTCAAACGTCTGCTGCATGCACAAATGTACCGTTCTACTGAAATCGATTGATCTACTTACTGTAACCCCTTTGTCCAGCTCCAGCGTATTCCGGCCATTGAAGACAATTTTGAACAGTGTGATTTTGTCTTCCGTTTGAGGTCATGTTGGGCGCTGAAGGACTCACTCCAACTCCGTACGAACTTCCGAGCATGTAGGGCTCGTAATTTTGGGATGTGCAACCGTTGGGATTCATGTCGTTCGACTCGCTCGCTAAAATTTAACAGAAACTGAAATGAAAACTGGAAATTTGAAAAATCTAGCTTTCAGTGTGCACAGTTCGCTGTCTGAAACGCAAATGAGGGCGAGTTGGTGTTTTCCTCGTTTTCACGGAAAGAGATTCGAGAATCTTCAGCAATGCTATGGAAATGAAAAGCAATTTTCACCAGTCACGCTGATCAGCGGTTTTTGTGAAAACTTTCTCCACGGTATGTTTTGGCCCTTATTTTCTAAAAAATGAATGAGAATTTATGAAATCAAAAGGACCTTGAAATCATCGATGTCAATACATGAAGTATGAGCTTTTCAGATGAGCCTGCACTTTATTCGCATAATAAATGAAAATATGAAGTTTTCAGCGTTTTCCAATCATACAAATCATAATTCATTTCACGCTGGAAAGCGTCTCTTGAACATTTGAACGCTGTGACATCAGACAGTATCCCTTTCAATTTTTTGTACAAAGTATCCTCATCTTTGAATCTGTTGGAAGGGCCCTTAAAAATTTCAGGATACACGAGTTTGTTGGGGCAGATTGGGTAACATCCCACGAAAGAGGCTTCTAACCTACGTACACAAAAAGTAAACCTGAATAATATGGCTAGCATCTTTTACTGCTGTAAGAAGCTAGAACCTTACATTGCGACTCCAAAAAATTCATGGTCAGCAGTGGAGACGACTACGTCGCTGCATTTCAGAACCTGAAAGTATTCAGATTTACTAGGTAGATGCCCAAAGTGGTCGATGAAATTTTCTAGTTTAGACTGAGCTTCAGCGAAGATAGGAGGATTGTCCGTGTAACTTTCTCCAAGCACTGACAGTCGAAAGTTCGTATGTCCTTCTTCTACTAAACGGTAGAGAACTTTGAAAAATAAATCTGGATTTTTGTCGAACTCCCTTAGAATTGTAAATCAATAAATAAAGTCTTGGGTTGCTGGATTCTACTGAAGTCTTATATGTGTACGTGTGCATACCATCTATGAGGCCAAACGATTCTGACTATACCGTCGTTAACTTGACCGCTACTGTTCCTTGTATCATTTGCATCAATGGGAGAAGAACATCTGTCGAAATCCATTGGAAAGTAAAGCGTATGGCATTTTGGTTCGATTAATTCTCTTAAGTCTTTTGGACGGAAGTCAGGTTGAAGCTTGAAAAATGATTTAATGCTGCTCAAAAATGATTCTTTGTTGAAGTCTGAATTGAATATAATCTTGTCTGCAGCCAAACTGTAACATATGAAAGTACAAGAAAAGATTATTAATTATCAAGATAGGATTATATAACGTATATCAAAATGAGTCACCTACCAAGACATGATTTGATTATATCCATACTGGAAGTCTCTGTCTTTTGACTTCCGAATAGGATAAACCAACTGATTCTCATGAAAATAAATGACTTTCTTGGCTCCTTGTAGATCAGGTCGTAGGCCAAGAAGCTCGTGCAATGGGAGTACACAACTGGCAAAGACACATCTGAAAAGTTTACATATACAGTTGGTTCTTACAGATCCTCAATTTTTCTTATTTACATTGGATATTGTGAAAGCTTCACAATTTTTTTTGAAAACTTTAGTTTACGAGTAATTGGACTGCTTTGGAATTGACTGAGCAAAGTACAAAGCGCTGGTTCGAGCTCTCCAATGCCATTTTTTCCCTGGAAGCGTCTCCAGATGAACTTGGACGCCTTCCCGTTTGTGAAGCTCCTCGTACAAGAGATCAATCAATGCTTTATGACTTCCAGAGTAGAACGGTTCGATCAAAAGTACATTGGACATAATCTGCAACAAGAAACTGACATCTACTCACATAATCAAAGACATGCACCCGCATCCTATTTATCTTATGGAACTCAAATCTGCATCCCTTGAAAGATACTTTATTACACAAACATAAAATAAATGCACTTCTGTATCTGCTCATGTTCTCCAGCTACATGGGACTCGCATCTAATGCACTTTCTGTAACACTTCTCTAGTTCTCTCCGTTCCATCTCCACAGAATAAAACTCAACTCCGTGCAACTCCCTGTTCTTTGCTATAAGGAGTTTTATAGGTATGACGGTATGAGCTAAACCAAAATTATTGACTTGATTGCCAAGAACCAAGGCCACATGAGCACGAGGGCATGAGACAGCCAGTGGAACAACCATTCGAGCAATATTGGCCTAACCAGATCTTCTCTGTAAAAATATTAATTGTCCGAACCAACCCAATTTAACTTGCAGGTAATTATTGCTACCAAAGTACCAAATAAATCGATCTTTTTTTTCTTTCCACCTACTATCTCGCTACTCCATCTAATCTAAATGAAGGGTCTCGTTTTAATACCTGACCATCTCATGCGAATAATTGTTCTCAATCAGATAAGAAATTGGTGGGTAGCTTTTAACAGGCACAAAGTTAATTACAGCTTACTTGGAATTGCAGAAGCAGACGTGTTCTTCCCCTAAGCACAACAAAATGTCCGGAAGAAAGTTTTTCGTGGGAGGAAACTGGAAGATGAATGGGAGTAAAGAGGAAATTAAGAGTATAGTGAACACCCTCAACGGGGCTCCTCTCAATGACAATACGGGTATGATATCTTGGTTATTCAGCATTACTGTTTCGATGCGCTGGTGACTGTCTGCAGTTAAGTTTACTCAAGTACATTGAATGATGTTTCACAACACAGACATTGTGGTATCTCCTCCTGCATGTTACTTGGAGTACACGAAGGGCCTTGTGTCTCCGAAGATCAAGACTGCTGGCCAAAACTCCTACAAAGTCGCCAAAGGTGCGTTTACCGGCGACTTGTCTCCTCAAATGTTGATTGATGTTGGGGCTGACTGGGTTATCTTGGGACACTCCGAGAGGCGAAATGTCTTTGGCGAAAATGATGAAGTATGAGAGCTTAAATACGTTCGAACTTGATTAATGATTGCAGTAGTGTATTCATGTCGTGTGGATATTAATAAGAATGTGAAATCACATTTAGCTCATTGCGGAGAAAGTCGCGTATGCTTTGGAGGTAGGAGTCGGAGTCATCGCTTGTATCGGAGAAAAATTAGAGGAAAGGGAATCGGGAAAAACTGAGGAAGTCGTTTTCCGACAAATGAAAGCTATTGCTGCTAAGGTTAGATTTTAATATTTTAGATATCAGATTTCCTTCTCGAAACCTTGCGAAATCTAATCATCAATATTCGGTATGATTACTTCAGGTTTCAAACTGGGATAAAGTTGTCGTAGCATATGAGCCTGTGTGGGCAATCGGTACCGGAAAAACTGCGACACCGCAGCAGGCACAGGACGTTCACGCTCAATTGAGAAAGTGGCTGAAGGAAAACGTGTCAGAGGCTGTCGCTGCTTCTGTTCGAATTATCTACGGAGGTTCCGTCACTGGAGGAAACTGCAGGGAACTCGCCCAGTCTGCTGATATCGATGGCTTCCTTGTTGGAGGAGCATCACTCAAACCGGAATTCATCGAAATCATCAATGCCAGAACCTAAAAGGTCTACTTCAGCATCTAATGATTCGATAGAAATCGATGTACTGTGTTAGAAGCTTTATTGTGAACTAGATGAATAAAATGCGATCTTAGGGATCAACATTTAAATAAATTAATGCTATATTCTAAACAATGGTGTTACACACTTGGCAGTCATAACCAAGATTACTTGACTGCCCTCGTTAAGCATCGATCACTTAATCTTAATCATCGACTAATCTTGAGTCATAACTTCCTTCAGGAAAGCCTCGCTTGACTTCCGACTGAAAAGATTTCTAAAATACCAGGGACGATGTCCAATGGAGTATCCAAGGATAAAGACGATTAAGATTTGCTGGACTTGTGAATCAAACGATTTGAATTCTCTCAACCGTTTTTCTGCTAGTTCTAAACGATCATGTTGATCGCCCTTGGCTCAAATATTGATTTCGTTTTTTGGATCTTCTTAAGTACAATTCTTCTTGAAGCTCAAAGTGCTGAAACTCCGGAACTGCCAGATATATATGCCGGGTGTGGAGTGTCGAAAGGGTGCTTAGGATCCAATCCAACATGCGTCAAAGATCGAACTTGTTCGCTCGTCATGTCCTACAGAGATGACACGAAGGTTTTCACGTTTGAAGTGTTATCTCATATTAAGAAAGGAAAAGGGTATCATGCCGTAGGATTCTCAAGCGACAAATCAATGGTTGTTTTCATTTACTTGAGTCTACTGTTTATCTGCTGATGTCGCTTTTCAAACAATGTTCATCTCCTTTCCCACAGGGAAAAGACTTGGTTGTTGAGTGTGTTAAACTTAAATCGGGTGAAACGGGAGTCTATCAGTCATACAATAAAGACAGGAAGACAAATATTCGAATAAACGTGAGCCATTTGGTATTCAAGCTCCAATTAAATTGTGGAAGGTTATTTAATGTGAACTTCCATCGAATCACTTCTATCTTTTTAGGATACTCAATGCCAAGGGCCGAAATTCAGCAAAGGCATTATGAATTGTACTGTAATCGTTGTTGGCATTCAACTTTACTGCAAGTTCGAGAGAGAGCAGAGTGTATCCTATCGCGATGTAAATTATGACCTCATAGCCAATCGGGTCTACTTAATTGTTGTATCGGGGGGAAAAGTTTCTGAAAGTAATTTCAATAATTTGCACAATCGCATTTTTATACTGCAAAGAAGTTAAGACAGCTGTACTTTAATGTTTTCAAGCTAACATAGGAGAACACTCAATCGTTTTTACGTCTGATCATCCAATTGAGTTTTCGAAATACGATAGAGCCACAGTAAGTCTAATAGACATCCAATATCTTAAATCTACTCTAGATATTATTACGATAAGATACTTTCGCTTCACAGCTCCCCTCGTCTGTTGGTATGAAACGCGCAGCCCACGGAATACTTATGGTCATTTGCTTCATCGTCTTTGTACCCAATGGAATTTTCATGTCGCGATACTTTAAGGAGACTTTCGCCAGTATAATTTTCCTTGAAAGGAAATTGTGGTTTTCAGTAAGCTTGACATAAAGGAAGTTTCTCTAAAAGAAGTGTTTTGTATTTACAAAAGGGTTTATTTTACAGATCCACGTTGCAACCATGAGTGTTGGGTATGTTCTTTTCTTAACTGCAATCATGCTCATCCTGACTACTCAAGAACAAGTTAACAAGGGATGGCCAGATGTTCCAAGTGTCAAAGCTCATGCCCAGTGGGGTGGTGTAGTCATTCTTTGCTTTACCATCCAAGTATTTTTAATTCCTACTAATTTCTAGTGTGTGGACTATTCGGGGCTTTTTGTAGCTACCCATTACCCATATGTCAAATAGGATATTTCTAATATTTTTAGATAGTCTTTGGCTGGTATCGACCCGTAGGAAGGAAAGGATACAAGATTTACAGTATGATACACTCGGCCATTGGAACACTCAGCTACATTTTAGCATGTAATCAATTTAGAAAAGGCTAATCGAAGTTGAATTTCTAACTGACTAAGAAAATTTTTGCTTCGTTTATTTAGTGAGAAATATTGCGTTAAGCTATTACACGGGTAAAACTCAAACAACTAATAAATCTTCTAGTTATGCTTAACTGACCTTTAACGTTAACCAGGTATGCCGTGTGAAATCAAGTGGCTCACCTTGGCTGCAGTTATATGGCTGCTAATTTGGCATTTAGTTATGACTGTGAGTATGCATCCCTCTCAACATGGCAGTTGTGGCCACATTTAAATAGCTGTAATAATAATAAATTATTATAGGGACATTTCTATTGGCTTGATTCAAATCTTGGATTAAAGAAATGTCGAGCACTAAGGCCTTGGCCGATCAGGATGGTTCTTTTCGACGATGCACCGGTATTTTATTGTTCAGAAGTATGCAATAAGATGCTGTACTCCAATTCTACTGCTTTTTGGATTCTTTCAGGGAAGCAAGCAGAGGATTCGTATAGCAGCAATCCACTTTACTGGGTCTGTAATATTTGCGATTGTGATGATATTGGAATACATCTTCAGAAGTAAAACCTGTCAGTGCAACGATAACTATTGTAGAAAAAGCTCTTGATCCCTTTAATTTGTTTTGCTTCATGTTGAATGAATCCAGGAAAAAGTATATAGTTTCTATCAACACTATTTTTTATAAAATCGAATAAAGTAGTGACGTATCTAGAGTTTGTTTAAGTTAGTTTTATTAGCAAGCTTCAGTCTATTTACGCATGCAGTCCAATATTCCATTCACAATCACATACTATTTTATGACCTTTTTTACTAAAAAGGCAATCTTCTTAATGTCTACTATTTTAAAATTGTCGACAACGCAGTATTTAAATTTATTGTTAGAAGGGCTCTGTTTCTAGAAAGTTTTTTAAAGGCAGGCGACAAGACCAGGCTGTAAAGTAAGGAAGCATTGATCTCTATAAATCTTCTTTCTATTACAATTAGAATTATTAGAGACGTTAGAGACCTGTAGACGTTATATGATTAGAAATGTTTCGTTCAGTATGTAGAAGATGACAACTCCCAAATTCGTGAAGAATCGGTAAAAAGATATGAAGACGATGCTGGAAGCCACGTAAAGTCCCCAGTAGATTAGAGGACCCCAGTAGTAATAGATGTTGGAAAGTTTCTGGTACGACGTCACAGTTTCCAAGACTTTTGCCAAGGACACTCGATCTGGTGACACTTGGAAAATCGACCAGTAGTACAGTTTAGCCAGAGGGACACACAAGAGGAAGTTTATGATTAACCGTCTCTGCATAAAGAGGAAGAATCTCGGGGTTACAAACCGAAAAATACTGCAGCCGCATTGTCGATTATGATGGAAAGTATCGGAACTGTCTGTAGATTACCGCTTGTACAGCGAGTGAGAGTCTCCTCCATCCTACGCAAACGTGGTCAACAAATCCTAAGGTCACGCAGATGACCGCATGAACCCACAAAAGCCAGCTGAAAATACTCGTCTTCGGAACAAACAAGAAGAGGAAAATCGTCGAAAGGAAAACGCCAGCGAAGGTCACTCCTAGTTCGTACCGCTGCAGAATGACAGACAGGACAGGACATGCATTAAATGTACAAGTCAATTTTTTCCCCAAGTCATACACACTCTTCAAACTTACAACTGCCTTTCCAGGGGTCAACATCTTGCAAAGAACCTCACAACGAAATGAGATGATGGAAGGGCTTATTTTATAGAGTATGAATTTATTATCATTTTGAAACTTCCAGGGCTGAAAAAACGCAGCTATTCTCTCGAGAGAATAGCTGCGTTAGAAGTTCGGTAGTTCCTATCGGTTACGTTGGTTATGGGATTGCTTCTAGAAACGCAATGCTGGAAGTTTGTCTGATGACAAAAGTCTTTACTGTCCCCAACTTTAATCCTGAGTTTTGAACACTTGATTCACTACAATAGTAAACGATGACGTCACATGCAGCAATGCTAACTAACGCAGCAATAATCTTGCTGCTATATGGCGTGAAAATATCTTTGCAGCAGGACCAAGGAGAAAGCTCAACAGTGACCTCCAATGACAGCACTAAAGTTGATGACGTAAGTGGCATTAGAGCCAACAGTGCTCATAATATTAGTTTGCTTCGCTATTTCAAAGCAATCTGTCGCTGAAACATCAATCCTTGTTGCCAATTTCAATGTTCTTTGGTTTTGCAGACGTACATCGAAGAACTGACTTATGACCCTTACCACTCATTAATAATATGGCACGGAAACTGCGTCCTATTTGCTTGCTTGGTACTCGCGCCGTCGGGAATATTTGTCGCCAGATTCCTCAAGGAAGCTTGGTCGACCAAGCTATTCTTTGGAATTCCTATGTGGCTTATGGTACTCCAATGAAGTCTACTTGCAGTTTGTACTTTTGTAGACATTCAATAATTCCGATAACCAATTATTTAGTATTTTCCATCGATTCTGATTTTGCTCACAGGTCCATTTTACGTATATGCTAGCCAGTGTCATGTTCCTGTTCCTCGGAATGATCTTCGCTAACGCTCATAACGCAGCGGTTCCCCATGCAAAGCAGACATCAACTAGAGAATTTCATTGTTATGGAGGTTGGGCAGCATTCGGTGCCTTTATACTGCAATTCGCTTTAGGACACCTACTTCCCTTTTCTAACGATAGCATACGGCCTGTGTTTCGTATGCTTCATTGGGCTTTAGGTACCCTCGTCACGTATTTCTGCAGTAAGTACAAAAACCTTTCCCAACTGTACCTAATCTGGTTAGATATGATTAGCTCAAAATATGATTAGTTTTTCTGGCAACGGTCTCTGCGTCATTGGAAGGATCTCAGTTCCCGTACTTCGCAGGAGTCGTTATCCTAGCTTGGCTAATTTTTACAATTTGCATGAACATCACAACCGCTGTAAGCTCTTAATTTATGACTTGAGCCTTGGATTAAGATTAAACACACAATTAATTTGAATGTTTACCACCTTTGTTAGCTTTCAATGCACAAGCAAGACACTGAAGCACTGTCGGATGATTTAGAAGGAAAACTAATTTACTATCGTGCATTCTGGCCTCTTCCTATTCCGATTATCAACTTTGACGAAGAACCAAAAGTAAGATGAAATTATTGTTCGTGGGAGTTCGAGTTGACGTCAATTTACTACGTGGATGCGAGTTTTGAGATTCATGTGTTTTACTTTTCAGGACTCATTTTTTCGCACTGTACTATTCGTATGGTATCAATTTGGATGTCTAGCCGCATTCACCATTATCTTCATACCGAACACACTTGGACTTGGCCATTATGATTGTATGCATTTCAAGATTCTCAATTTTGACTGTGAATTACCAAGAACACATACGATCTACTAAATAAAACTAACGATTAAATAACAATCAATTTTTTCACTGTGTCATAAGTAAGTGGAACGAAATATCAGGGGAACTTTTAGCAAATTACTGCAAAAAGTACATTTATTTGCGTGCAATAAGGGATTCCCAAAAATATATGCTGGTCCAAGCCGTTCAACCCGTTCTTAAATTTCATACTTGTAGACCATACTTGCGGGTATGTGTAATAACTTTTATTAACCAGCTTATACTGGCTAAAGGAAAGCTAGAATACGTCCACTGCCTACCCATCCATTACAACCATGAAATCCCTCGAGGGTTTTTCCATTTTATTATAGTAGCTCCATGATCTGAAGATGATCTATCACAGACTCACGCGAAGGTTTTGCGTTTGGAGGACCACTTTATGCAACATTTCCGGGTATTAAGTATAACTATTGCTCTCACATTATAATGATGTGATTGTAAAAAA
Source organism: Isotomurus pseudopalustris (assembly GCA_034698685.1). Taxonomy (NCBI): domain Eukaryota; kingdom Metazoa; phylum Arthropoda; class Collembola; order Entomobryomorpha; family Isotomidae; genus Isotomurus; species Isotomurus pseudopalustris. The sequence continues at coordinate 11,248 of JAQGBV010000020.1, forward strand.
CATAAACCTCTCCATTCATGACACACCTGAAAAACGCGTCCTACTATAATATCTTCTTTGATCGAACACATTCCAACGATCGAAGCTAGTAATCCCACAAGATGTTTTGGAACGACGTAATAAATTGCTCATCGTACCGTAAACTTATGTAAGGCTTTATATGCCTGTTTTACATACAGGTATAGCTGGAGTGGATGGCAAAAAAATTAGAAACTATCCTACCCTAACATAGCGTTTTGTTGTGAACCTCATCAACCACTTACTATGTGATCATTATAATAGTAACAAAACAATGAATCTCGTCTCGTCTAACCTAAGGTGATCTTCACGTAATGTAAGCATATAGCATGTCTAATTTCATTGGGGGAGCTCCCAACAGCGATGCATAGAAGTGACTTCATCATCACTTACCTTTGGTATTTTTCTTACGGTCACATTATGTTTACAAACGAGAGTTCTGAGATGCAATTGGAATCATCATGAATCTTCAAGATATGTATTCCCTTTGGCGTTGTTGGGTACTGCTTTTTATTCTGAACAGAAATAAAGTAAACCAAGAACGGTGCGACGTGATATTCTTATGCAGTCCTTCACTGGCGTTCTTAAGATCTGCTCATTCACTTAGTCCATACTTGACAAGCAAGTCTTACAGATTCGTAGAACTCGTAGGGTTTTGCGTTTAGTAATGGATTTTTTATGATTATTATTGATTAACCAGTGGACTTCCCGTAATTCGTCTTACTAGGAAAAAGTTTCATTCATGATTTGCTAGAATTGCCTAACCTAATCCATTACTTAGGGGTTCAGATCAACTGAGTTAGTCGTACTCTAAGACTGACCAGTCTGTAATGCAGACTCTTTACTGCGAAAAATATTTATAAAGACTTCCAACAGTAAATACGTAAATTAGAAGTAGGAAAGTTTATTAGCAGCCATTTTATTAGACAGTTTAATTGTACCCTATATTATAAAGTGCTGCGGTGAAGTGACAGTTTTGAAACGAACACATCCTTTCGCTTTCAATCCAAATCTCAATCCTCGTCTACATGTAATATGTCCGATAAGATTGAGAATTTTACTCGGTGGTTTACAACTGATCCAGCCATGTTTGCTTTGTGCTTAGATCGAAGGTAAGCAATTCCATGAAATCCACTTTTGTAAGAATTCTTCTCTTTCATTTCTCGGATTCTAGCTTGAGATGCAGGAACAATTGCTAAGTCATGAGTAAAGTACTTCGGATTGATAATTATATTGCATCTAAATTCTGGAACAGCATCGCATACATTACCAGGAGTTGATTGTTTGGGTTCATTTGCAGGCACTTCTTTCTTTTTTCTTGCTGATTTGCCATAAATATCTGAATCCATAATTGTAGTACAAATCACTGGGATTCGCTTGATTCCTAGACAGTTTACGAGCTTTAATAGGATATCGAATTCTTCTGTCTTAGCCAGACTATTTGTGAACGAGAAATTATCTATTGTATCACAGCATATCAATGCAATGTCTGGATCGTTCTGAATCATGTGATGCAACACTGAATCTGACCCAAGCCCTACGGTAGCGATAAGCTCATCAGCATCGCAGCATTTGACAACCAACAGGCGATCCAAGTATCCGCTTAAAACAGGACAGGACGCCAAAATCTCAGACAGCTTTCCAGATTCTTCTAGGTTTTCCCCAGTAATTTTCCTTACTAGGATTTTTACAACTATCCTAATCTTGAATTGCTGAGCTGTATCAATTAGAACAACCTTTCTTTGCGGATAATCCAGTAAAAATCTGAAATAACAAGAGCAAACATTACTACACGTGCAAAATATAATTAATGTCAAGTTTAAAATCACACAAGCATTATATAGTTATTTTGTTACTGACGTGTTTTGACATTGAAAAGCTATAAGTACTGAGCTTTCGACTAACAGCGTAGATGCCTCGTGGATTATTTCAGACGATAGGTAATTACATAATTTCATGAACTTGAAGAATTCACCCATCCTTGTGATACTTAAACTAACAATAATACTAATACTTAACACGTACTTTAGGCGAGGAAAGATCTTTCAACTGTGAACATTTACTTATTCTTCGTTGTTTCCTTCACAAATATTGTTATCATTATAAATATGATAAAGAAAAGAACACTTATTACGCTTCTAGACAATAGTAATACAGACATTAAATAAGATGTCCAGGAATAGGAACTACAAAGCTTGAACAATCGCCAATAAGAAAAGGAAGTCAAGATCAATAGATGATTCACAAAAGTAGCAAAATCTTACTGTGTTAGAAGATGGGCTAGCAGATAGGTTTTTCCACAATTCTCGGGCCCTTTGACTTCAACAACGTTCCCTGTTTCTATACCTGAAATCAGCATCATATTATAAGTGCATAAGCAATGGAAATACGAAATATTTTTATTCGATCTCAATGTTATACAACATGAACTTGTCTAAAATGCATAAAGTAACTTAGTGTTTCGAACAAGCAGATTTTAAAGGCAATTAACATTTACAAGGACATGAGTTCGAAGAAAAACTTTTCAACAGGTACTTCAGTTGTGTGGAATGTGGAATTCTGCAGATCATTCACAAAGCACACAAAGCTTAGGCGTGTTGGAATTGTACTATAGGTTTGAGACAAAAGTGTACGAGAAAACTAGATTCTTGTGTAAGACAATGAGATTGATTCTACTTTTAGCTGAACAGAATGACTGATTAAAAAAACTTTATTCATGCGTTCGTTGCAGAGTACTATAAAAGGTTTCTCGAAGTTGTTATTTAAAAATACACTTTAAAAGCGAGGAATCAATTACCTGAAGGAAAAAATCTCTTGTCAAGTTCTACTAAAAATCGAGCTGGAAATGCAGAAGCTGAAGAGGTTGACTTAGTAGCTGAGAGCTCTTCATGTCTTAAGAAAGATCCAGAGAAATTCCAGTGTGATTCTTGCATTGTGTACTCTGTCGAACTAAAGAGACGCCTACTAGGATTCACAGCCTGTGATTCTTCCTAGGAGTCAAAGTTCTTCGTCGTAATGGTTGAGCTAGCTGCAACTACTAAGCTGCAACATATAATGATTCAATAAATGTAGTTTCTTAAAGATAAGCATCTCGTCTGCCCCTGAAAGTGTCGATGAAGCAACATCATCTTTTCCACCCGGACGAAAATTTAATTATTAAAAGAAATAGTAGTTTTCAATAGTATGTTGCATTTTCGGATTTAGCTTCCTCTTTCAGTGATGATATTGTTGATGCAGTAGGAAAGACTAAAAATGTCCACTTTCCTCAACAGTCCGCAGAAACCTTATCTTCTAAAATCTAAAAAGAGTTGCGTTATTGTAATGTGTCACACAAGTACAAAAATCTGTCTGAGGATTACTCATATCAGTTGTATGATCCTTCAACATGCTTCTAGAGACTACAGACGATTAAGCTAACACACGATCGAAATCAAAGTCAAGTGACCGTCCTGCGTTTACATTATTAAATTTATTCTCTATAGAGTGGGTAGGTAGTAGTTCAAGGAGAACTATAAGATAATGGTAGAATCGTAGTGTGTGTTAAGACATGCAGCAACCGTCTTCTAAAATAGATGAGTAGGACAGACTAGAAAGATAGTTTCCTTGAATTGTTCTCTCTATATGCAAAGCTTTCGTGGCCGGCTGAATCATCAAATATTTGTCAAGGGCATCTCTTTGTTATTTCACAGGCAACAATAATATAAATGCCACTAATTTCATTAGACTGCCAAACTAAATCTTGTGGATGAACGTAATAACTTCAAATTATTGTCAGAATAATTTTTGGACCCATTTTGTTGCATCACAAGAGAAGCGAATTTGTGAACCGATTTCAACATACTCTAATTTTTCGAAACTTCGAAAAGTAATTCTCATGCAAGCAAAAGCACTAAATTAATGCCCTTGCTAGTAGGGATAAAACCTAGCTAGGATATTTTTATGTTCGAAAACTTGCATTAACACCTCGTAAATCTAAAAATCTATAGAAAGGGTCTTGGTGAGGTGAGACCAAACAATAAAAACATTACACGTACAAATCATGCATATTATTGCTTGTATACAAAAAGGGATGCAAAAAGATTTGTGTCGCAATCTCGCAATATGAGCAATTGTTGTTCAATCGCTTCACTTTCATATGGCATCCCATCTACCCCATGTATTTAATATTGATCCTAAGATGATGACCAGACACACTTGACCTCGACCCTAAAGCCCAATTGTTGTTACTTTGCGATCTATGATCTAATATGTTACAAGTACACAGATTTACCTAATGCTTCATGCTTACAGGCACTCCTCTCTTTATATCCCTAGAACTTTTAAAGAAAGACTATGTCGAATCCATTGAAGATAAGAAAACGTAGATCTGAATCTAGGAAAAGCTGTAGATTATGCACCACTTATGTAGTTATATAGTCACCCTGTTGGCTGTAGACTCAAGCTGACAGTAAAGCATATTATTACATATTAATCTTAAACCGCGGCTTTCAGGGCGAAATGAAAATTATTTTTTACCACAAACTCACCCTACGATTCCAACACTTATTGTACCTTGATTTACAAAAAAAAAATCTACAAAAAAATGAAATGCAGCAAGAGAAGGGATTTCCAGAAAAGTTAACAATCAGCTTACTTAACCTTGTGTACGTACCAAAATATACAAAATGAGATCGATCTAATGTTTGCGAATTATGTATATTAATTTGAGTTCAAGGTACTCATCCTATCCTCACTTTGTTAATCTGTTTGTACCTGTCATTCTTCAGCAGCGACTTGACATGTGGCAATTCATTGCACATTTTGTGGAGTCTTGCTTCATCAAGTCGCTAATCAATCACTAATTGCTAACAGAGAGGCATCCAATGACTCACGCTTACGATACCATGTCATACAAACTAGAAGTGGGTAAAGGTGAAAACACACGAACAAAGCAATCGCATAGTTCAAGTTTACACGGATATGACACAGCCAAAAGTAAAGTTCCATCGTTAACTCATCTCTTAACATGAATTAAATAAGATCAATCGAATGATAACGCACGGAATAGCAAATAAAACAAGTGTAACTGACGCATAATCACATCGTTTCATCTACAATAATATTCCTGTCAATCCTTCAGATTCAACAACACTTTTCGAGTACAACTGTAAACAGCAAGGACGGAAGGCGATGACAAAACGATGATACATCGCTGCATAGTGCATCACACTTTTAAAATTGGACTTGGAACTAAACGACTCGATATATGATTATAGTAGTACGTCATGCATGAACCACTTCTCATTGACTTGGTGAATCAAAATTGGCATGAAATCATCTCTCGCACCCTTGGCTCACACTCCTACTCATCAGAAATCGTCTTACTACAAAAAAAGCCTCTAATAAACTGGTCTAACACTCTGTACATCTCAAGTTCATGTAAAAATGCCCATTGAAAGTCTCGCTTGTATGAAACCCAGACACCCGGATTCTGCCGGAGTGCCGGGCAAAGTCCGGAACGTGTGTTTTTGTCCCCAACTCTCTCGTATATTTATAGCACACTCTTGATATTAACTTTTCGCATGGATTTTCGCACATGCGAATCCCCTGCAAACTGTAATCGACCACCCAATCCTCACCACTATAATGTTTCGAACAAATCGAGCACCACATTAACTCGGTGTACCATGATTGCACCTTCATTATTATACAAATACTCATCATCATGCATCACACACGAGTGAAAATTTCTAACTCTTTTAAGTCAGCTTTAGTTAGTATCCAAACTTTAAACTCAATCATTCCTCCATAATGGCAAGTCAATTATCATTGTGTTCCTAATATCCCCTTTCTGTTGTTTACTTTTTAGTTATTTTTGCAACACACCTGAGATTTTACTGTCTAAAATTACGAAATTAGCTGAATATTATATATTACCCAAGATTATTATAAAATCATACACACATCCATGAGATTTTCCAAGTGATTTTCGGTTTCAAGGTGAATATACACTTCTATCATGCAAAACCAAAAGTGTCCAGTTCAATTTCAGTGCAAACAGTTGACACAGAATTGTGATTTTTTAAAATTACTCTGTTAAACAAGACATACCTGCAAATCTTGATTTGGTCAAGATGGATCATCCTCGCAGGTTTGTTTCCATTCCAATTGCACTGAACTTACTAAACTATACAAAACACTATGTTTACTACTTGGACTTCACTAAAAACAACAAGGAATTAGTTAATATACACTTCTGAAAATAAAAGTAGCTACTTTTATTAACTGAAGTGAAATAGATAGACGGAAAATGAAAATCTGCTGAAGTCGCAGTGTTGATTGTTGTGGACTGTGTTTAGTAGCGCTAATCTATATGATTTGTAAACATCACAAAGCGAGCGCCTTTTACTGCGTCTCATGTCTCATTATTGCCTACAGATAACCCTTACGGCTATCCTAGTTCGTGCAAATTGCAAAACTACTTTTTATTCCTGCAGCAGAACACATGCAGCATTAATTGAATTTTGGGAATTTACCTTAAAATGAACCTAAATGGGGACACAGAATACTGGTTAATTATGTGAAAGAAGAATATTCTATAGGTTGGGTATGTTTTTTAATAATAATCACGATGTCTTAAATTATTCAGTTTAGGAAAATGTAAATTTAGGTAGCATCATAGAATAGGACTTTGACTTGAAAGATTTCTAACAGCTTTAGTTACACAACATTTCGTACTCAAAATTGAAGAACAAAAAGAATTGAATTTAACGGTATTGACAGAGTTAGTTAAATAAAAAGCGAATTTGCATTACTATATTACGAAAATGACATTGCATCGCGCTATCTCATTTCTTCGCAAAGATCCGTTGTGTCTTATGACTTAAAAATGTGTTAAATTGTTGGACACACATGAATGAATGTCAACGGTTGGTTATGTAATGGGACGAAGTGTATAGATGTTGGCCTACAAAACAGTTTTCGCTTTCGCTTTGAATGAATAACGGTTCGTGGAGTGCATAGAGACGAGGATTTGTCGGAAATCATTTCGAAGAAATATTAATGTAAACAAACATGCCCTACATTTGTTTGAGGTAGTTTATCGGACCCCTAATAATAATTTATGGCATTTTGTTACAATAATCGTTTGGTATAATTGAATTAGTGTATCTAAATAACATTTATCGCATATTGTGGAATGTATGAAACGTGTTCCTGTGAAGCCTTGCAGCCTGTTGTAAAACACGGGAGGAACTTTGTCGACTGTGATTACGTAAATTGTTGTATCCTTTAAGCTACTCTTTCGGCCAACACAGCCAGGCAAACAAGTTTCGATTTGCAATGAAAGGGTTTACTTCATGTGAGCGACATCGGGTAATCATAATGAATATCGTATATCTCTGTAGTTGATATCGAGTTTGAGTAAAAAATAATAACATCAAAATCTCATCCGCCAGCTATCTCAATATGTGTGTCGTTCAATCGGTCTTCTTGCCAAGATAGTTAAATACTCATTGCAAATAAGCATTGGTCCGTACAAACCATACATCGGTCTGTGTTGCATTAACAGCTAAGAATGGTTGGTCAGATTTGTATTCTGTTAGTCTACCAAAATGAGAGTTGAACAACACTTATTGACTTAATGGATTAATTTTGACTTTGATCAATCATCAGCAGCTTTAGAAATAAGTACAGCTACCTTGATTTTACGTCGCTCATCCGTCTTGTCTAAACCAAAGGTCGCAAAACCCGACAGTCGACAAGTGTATCGAAAATATGGACAAAGCTTCTAAAACTGATATTTATTTTCAAGTCCATATGAATTAGTAAGACTGTATATTCATGGAGTTCATTCATACCAACAACAGTAACTAAATCCATTCACGTTGAGGTGACAATTTGATATGAATCTGGCACATATATACTTGATATCAACACATTTTTGAGGTTTTTAATACCCCAGCAGAGCCGATTTCGTAATCTATAAATGCACGTTGTACACCACAAGTAACAATTTTCATGAGAGTTTGGTGATTAATAAAGTTAAGAGTAGTAATTTTTATTATGCATTGCAACAGAACATCCGCCATGCATGAAATTTCAAACTGTCTGCTCAAGAGATCAGACGTTACATTTAAAAAGTAGTATGCTCGTGCCAGGTAGTAAGAGTGAGTTCAACTTCAAACTTTAAACTTTTTGATTTAACCTTGGTCTTGGTTGTGTGGATCAATTACTCAATCCTGAAGTCGTAAACCAAGACCTTGTACTTCGAATTTTCCAGCTGAACTGGCTTAGTAAATTTTGCATTGTTTTCAAGCATAATAAAACATGCTCTTCACGTTGTCTTAACGGAAGGTAACTTACAGACTTTCGGTAATGAGACTATCAACTATGAGACTACAGAATTAAATCATCAAAATGTATAATTGCATCATTAGTATGTTGTACATGATCGAGGAACACATAATAGAGTTGGCACTATTGCATAATCACGAAGAATAGGAGTCACTTCGAGTATGCCACATTTAAAACTTTAAAAGAAGCAATTCAGCCACTGGCTCAATATATGGCGATTTGGCAGAAATCATTGAGGACCGTGCATGTCTAAAGATTGACCTATTTCTGCGTATGAATAAAAAAGCAACGAAGCAATTTCTTCGCTATCAATGAAGAAAAGTAGGTGAAGTACGGAAGAGTGTAAAAAGGAACACAGTGTAAACTAGGAAGTGGGGAGACTTATGGAAGATTGGCGAGTGTGTGCAGATGAACTCCATTCTTTTGTGTCATACCTGTGCAAACTGCAAATCTGTCTAATTTTGCTAAGAGCCAAATTGTGTATTGAATAACACATATTATATGTTTACATTGCAACGAACATGATTTCGTTCTCTTCATCTCCACAGATCAATCTGAATGGTCATAGCCTCATAGTATAATGATAAAAGTCTCATACACACCTGATTTCCCTTTTGTAGGACACACAATCATAACCGCCTATTACCGAAGGCTATATAGTTAATGTGACTCTTTATGACTTAGATACGCAAGATTTTTTACACACGAGGAGAGAGATGGACGATGCTATTTGTTTAGAAATGAAAGCGAAATTATGTATGCCACAGAGACCGAGAGTGTCTATCGACTCTCGTCCATTCCTAAATCTTACTGACAACTGATAATTTTTTCCTGATGTGACCACGCTGTGTATGGTGTGGTGTACGTATAGCCTATAGTAAACTATGTCAATTAAAGTTTCCCACGAGTTGTATTTTGTTTTGATTTGATTGAATGGCTCGTGCAACGACTTAAGAATTGACGAGATCTTAAGCATCTTGTTTTTAACTGTCCCAGCTTTAAGTTGTTATTGCTTTTGATTTATTAATAACATTGATGTCACCAATGAAATGTTGCATTTTCAAAACAACAATCGTGCGGTCCATCGATAAATAACTACACTACAAAATTCAAAACACAATGGATGTTTACCGTTGGTCAGTGTCTTTTTATATCAATAGTGGTTTAGTATAGTATGGTAGAGCCTCGTTGGGCTCCTTAATTAAATCCCTGTTGAGGTTTTCTTGAACTTCCCTAAACATTTATAAAAAACCATGAAGGTTTCGTAATGCATGGATATTCAAAATATTGTTAGTGCATTTTCCAAGAAGGAATATAGTTTGCAACGGAAGCTGTGAAGGAAACTTGATATGCAGATCATCCTAAGTAGCTGTGTGGTCAGCTGGCGGATGTGGATTTTTATAGATAATACGGCTATTATCATTTTTGAACCTGAAACAATAAGTTTTTTAAGACCTTCAGATTGCATGGTGAACGTCGCAAGACACGAAGATGCAAACTTATTAAGAGAATCTCCGCCTTAAATCAAGGGTCACTTCCGAAGGACGATACATGTACAAAACCATTTATCGCTTATCTAACGGCACCAGAGACCATCCTCTCGTCTCCTTTACTTTTGGGTGGAATGCACCAGCATATTGCTATTAGAGTGTAATTAAACAATAAGTATACATCTGAGGTTGTAGCAGAAGTTGTAGTATGTAGCAGTGTCGGTCAGTGGTAGTGGTTGTACAGCAAAAACTGAAAAACAGGTTGAAGTGTGTAATAATGTGTTAGTAGATCATTTTAGGACAACCTACATTTTCAGCAATTTTCAAGTAAGTATTCTAATTCAATAAGTACAGCATAATAGGAGAAATGAATGAATGATCAAAGGAAAATGAGTATTCTGAAGAGATGGTAAGGGTTACAGGGGCATCCTATAATTCATCTCTCTCTTCGTTGCAGTCTCGAAACAGGTTTGCTAGTGGCTTACAGTAGATGATGGGGCCTTGCGCCTACAATACTTGTGTACATGCTTGGGTTGATGTACCACTATGATTTTGAGTTCTTCATGCTAGCATTAAAATCTCAAGTAGTTAGAATCTTCAGATGCTCAGTGTTGATGCTACGATTACAAATGCTTGAGACACCCAAAAGCTCTGCTGTGTGTATAATATCTCTGATTCAAAACAAGCACAATGGTTAGACTTTCAGTTAACTGTTTCCTGCGTTTTCTGCATGCAGCCAGTTGCTGAATTGCAAGTTGAAAGTTGAGTGTGTGTCCAACATTTCTTCTTAGTGGTCGTAGGTTTTATCCACTTTGATCTATTAAAATAGCTCTTCAGTTTAAAATAACATTGGGATATTACATGAATCGCATGTAATTCAATTGAGAGAGAGAGAAGTGTAAGGTTACATTTATAGTTTAAGGTTTTATCCATAAGTGACATGGTGTACAATGAAATAAAAGGTGTGAACTGTGTATGTAAGATCAAGCTTAAATTAATCGTCGATGCAACTGTATGTGTTCAAGTTAAATCAAATAATGCACGTGAACTTCACACGTCATAATAAATGTAAAATGAGTAGTGCGAGTCAAGTCCCAGTTTAAAATTAGTAGGACGCACTACGTGAGTAACTTGTTTATCATCTGTACATCCGTGCCATAAAAGTGAGGATTTTTTAAGGTTCCTGTCTACGCAAACGAACTTGGAAATAGTTGTGACAGTGTTTTACTAATCTAGTGAGATATCTTAGATTGTTAGAACAATATGGTTTATATAATGCAAGATATTCTCACGAAGGTGGAAGAAGATGTGACTGTAAAGAAATCGAAAGCTTACGAGATTTCTTCCATGTCCGGGATAAATTTCAGGTATGAACTCACACACGTTTGGTCAAAATTCAGAAATACGTGTCAAGGCTAGTTAGTGTGTGCATTGACAGTGTGCTTAATAATATCAGCTCTCTCTTAGGTAGTTCTTAAATTAGTAAGACTTCTGTGTTTATGAGGGTTTAATGTGCAGACAATCCTTGTATAGATGATGTTAAAAGAAACATACCTGACCTGTTTAATAAGCTATATCCGTACATTCCTGTTTTTGTCTAGCAAACGGTTCTAACCATATAGTCTCATCCACCAAACGGGATATTTTCTGTAAGAAATTGCTCAATGGTGGGATGCACGTGAAACTGTAAAACTAGTGCACACTGGAAGACTTAATATATATGAAAAGAGTTGAAATGAGCTGGAGTGCCGAGTGGAGCAAATGGATCCATGGTTTAAGGATTAGAATAGCTCTGTGCAACATGTCTACAAAAGTGAGGGGTAGAGTTAGTAAAATAGAATGAGAGCCTGTTGCACTTAAAAGCTGAGCTATATGTGGAGGAATTCCATATGAAGCATGCTGAAGGTGTTTATTCATTCCACTTGAGATTGAACTTCTTGATTTTGACGGTTTTGTTTGCTCATCCAGTAGGTGTTAAACACTCAATAGTCCAGAATGTGAATATCTTGAGGTGTTTGTCTCCCTCCTCCTACAAGATGAACCCAAGGTCTTGGAACTTGGAAACATCTTTTACATGAGACATCTCTCCTATCGCTAATCATAAAAGTATAATACCATTTGTGGCCCACCTATTGTGTTGTTGTAACATAGCACATAGGTACAACAGTGCGAAAAAATATTTTTACTCCCTGAGCTTTTTGTCTGTAAATTGTACCTGTTGGACATCTTTGAACATTTCCTGGTTGAGAGTTTAGGCCTCATGGACTGTGCTACTAATAGTGTTAAGTTACGGTGAGCAAAGAATCTGTCGTGTCAATAGTTCTATATGCAGTTAGAATAATTGTATTGTTCCAGACTCATCGTACTTTAATGCAGTCAAACTGGGGTATTAAAAATTAATACAATTATAGACTCATTTCTTGAGAAACCCGTGACCACAACTTCAGTTTCGAAGTCCAAATACTGGAGGATCTACTATCGAAAGTTTTTGTGTTGCTGATAACCAGTGATGGTTTACTTCCTCCTTTTTTCTGTATCACTCAGATACATGTGCGTCACGGAATAAAGTGCAGTGTGCGTGTGTTATAAAGTAGCAGGACACAGCGTCTCCAGGAAAGTTAACACTAAAAAGGTTATCATAGTATGGAGGTTTTTTTTCTCAAGTGAAGCACGTCGACAGTCAGCAGTGTCAATTTAAAGTTATTTCTTGGCTCAACCATTCAGTTTCAGTTTTCTAGTTTAGCAACGAACAGTCAATTATCTCATCGAATCCGTCTGAACTTAAGTTAAGGTCTTACTTCATCACACCGGTCGTTTTACGACATCAAATGAGGTAATATAACTCACAAGTAGTGTTACAAACTTAAGTACAGATAAGATTAAATTGAGTCCAAATGCATGAACGAAAAACAAATATCCAACTCTCATAACTGCTAAGAAAGGATTTTAATTGCTGTGTTCGCAAAGTTGACAATTATTATTGTCAATAATTTATAATAAGCACATGGGAAAATTTGCCCAGCACATAATCAACAATCGTTAAAGGGCTGTTTAACAATAATAATTGTCCACTATTTGCACTGTACACATTATTCTTCAAAAGACCACGCAGGGATTAGGGTAGACCTGTGTAAAAAAGCCTACTCGTTAGAAGCGTGCATAGTGTAAATACTTTACTGTTAAAAACTTTGAAACGATGAAGATGTATGTTAATTAAGACCTTGAAACTTCATTATTTGCACAATAATTTGCATGAGGGCTAATCTGGACAGTTGTGTGAATATGGAAGTGAGGCTCTCTGTCTTTCGTAGTTCAGTAAGCGTTGAAAAAAAGATCACACAGGATTTGCGAGTGATTGCTCTCTGTTTTCCGCGTATGATGACATTTATCACTGGAACTAGCACAAAGGAAAGTTCTAAATTAATAATATTTGTTATATGTATTCCCAATTAATCTTTGGAATTTCTATCTCATTATTCCCTAATGCTGCTCCTATGATGGGTTTTCCTCTTATTATCTATCATTGCGTGTGAATTTTACTTGTAATTTTTGCACATTTGGTCTATGAAAGTTTACCATAATTCAGTAATGGGCCGTGTACAGTGCATATCATTTAGCGTAACGAGAAACAGCTTTCGTCTGCGCCAGCGAGATATTAAGTGGTGTGGCTGGAAGTGAATCGTTCTAAAGCTACTGTATTCATTCCCTTTTAAGCAGCAGACACATTCGTTAGAGGATTCGAGAATTTCTGTCATCTTCAACTAATCATGCAATATTCATTTTCTTGCAGTTCCACGTCACTTCTGGACAACGGCTGTCAGACATCCGAGACGGTTGCAAACGGAACGCTATTCAAAACTAAAGGAGCGAATGGGACTGAAATGTACTCCAACGGACGAAGAAAGTCTTCCTCCGGATCCCTTCCAGGGAAATTCATTAACTCGAATGGTTACACAGAATCTGTGCATCGAAATGGACTGATTCACTCGTTGGATTCCGTCACCAACCTCAACAACATGAAGAATTCCAGTACGCTTAGTAATGGTCATTTAAATGGAGACGTACAAGAAAGAGTCACATCGTTGGACCATTCGTATACAAATGGCCATGCATCTTCGAATGGATATACGAATGGACCTACGCTTAAGTCTTTGAAACAAAGTGGAGCCCTTAAGCAACGAGCCTCAGTTTTACCAAGCGTTCCTCCCACTGCGAATGGAAAATCGCATGATCCAAATGGCAGATTCGGAGATAACTCCTCTTCCAAATCTACAAGGAAACACTCAGACCTTTACTCATACAAGACCATGGCAAGTTTTCATCAAATTAAAATAAAAGATATTTTAAATCATAGTACTGTACAAGATAATGCTTGTAGTATCCCCACATCTGCATTGATTTGTCAAAGAGTTCTCAGAGAATTTCTCCGATAGTAAGTTTTCATTTACAGTAATTCAGAGAACGATGGTTCAAGGGAAAATATTGTTTTTATTTTTACGACTAGTAAATCTTGAGACGAGCTATTTTTTTATGAAAGAGACATCCTACAATTTTGCTTGTTGTATTACAGATGGTCCTTGGTGCAATACTGGCCATGTCGGCCATAGGAATTACGACAGACCAAGACTGGTATCATATTGCTACAATCGGAGTTCAAGTTATTTGCATCGGATTGGCAGTGTTTGCTGTGACGAAATACAGATGGTTTTATGTAGCTCTTAGGACCATTCCAAGAGACTTACTGTAAGTAATAAGTAAATCTTTAAGTATCTAAATAATGTCTTGGAATTGAAAGCAGAGTGTAATTGTGCAATCCTTTTTATTCACAGTGGAGGATATCGATACGCCAAGATTCTGCTGAACGTAGGATATTGTCAAAGAAAGAATTGGACTATGTTGCACATGTTCGCTGAAAATGTAAAGAAGCATCCCAAGAAAGTCTGCTTCTACTTTGAGGATCAAGTTTGGACATTTAAAGACGTCGATGAACAAAGCAACAGAATTGCAAATCACTTTGCTTCTCAAGGCATAGTCAAGGGGGATTGTGTGTCAGTCTTTATGGAAAACAGACCTCAGTATGTTTGCATCTGGTTGGGACTTAGCAAGGTAATTATAATACCTATTATTATTTAGTACAGCGATGAGCAACAAAATCTTCTTAAAACAATTGAATTAATCTCATACTTAAAAATGCAGATTGGAGTTGTCCCTGCGCTTATAAACTTCAATTTGAGACAACAGCCTCTTAAACATTGCTTTGAAGTTGCAAAACCTAAGGCCATCATTTTCGGACATGAATTGGGATCAGGTAAGATTGTAGGATGTTTAAAAATGAAGGTGAATATGAAAGTAGCAAGTGTTCACACTCTTTGTATGTGACTTTCAGCAATAAACGAAGTCCTCGAATTAGGACCTTTGCCAGATTGTGCCATTTACAGCACTGGCCATGGGGAAAGTGATTTGTTATTCAATGCCCTTGATTTGGATTCGGAGGCAGAAAAAGCTCTGAACACAGCACCTATAATATCTTCCCCAATTAAGTTTTCAGACAAATTGTTGTATATCTTCACCTCTGGAACGACAGGGTAATTTTTATTATTATTCCCTGCCAACATAAAGGAAGTTCATTCGTAATTTAAACTAAATAACGATTATGTTTTGTGTGTGTGAATTTCAGTTTACCTAAAGCAGCAGTAATCAAACATTCGAGGTAAATATTTTTAAATTTTTCATCCTATACATGATTATGAAACTAATCTCAGGTACAGCTAATAACGCCGTATTACATTCCAGATTCATTTTCTTCACGATGGGAATACATTACTTCGTGGGAATATCGAACGATGAGGTCATTTACGATCCCCTTCCTCTTTATCACACGGCTGGGGGAATGATTGGTGTTGGTCAAGCGCTCATTCATGGATGCACTGCTGTACTAAGGAGAAAGTTCTCTGCATCTTCCTATTTTAAAGACTGTGCAAAGTACAAGTGCACTGTAAGTTAACTTAACCTTTTGGCGTTTTTGAATACGGTTAATTAAAACAGATGTAAAAACACATTTATGTTTTCTTTAGGCTGCGCAATACATTGGAGAAATCTGCAGATATCTTTTATGCCAACCGCCCAATGCTGCAGATACCAAACATCAAGTGAAGCTGATGTTTGGAAATGGACTGAGGCCTCAGATTTGGACAGACTTCGCCAAAAGATTCAACATCAAAACGATCTCAGAGTTCTATGGAGCTACTGAAGGAAATTGCAATATCAGTAAGTTAGTTTTGTGAATCACGAGCATAGGGTGGTATTTATTGTACTGACTCAATGTGTATTTTTATAGTCAACATCGACAATCATGTTGGTTCCGTGGGATTCATCTCAATGATTGCACCCTTCATATACCCTGTGACGCTCATTCGAATCGATGAAAACACTGGGGACCCTATCAGAGATCCACGAACTGGATTAGTCATGCGATGTAAACCAGACGAACCTGGAGAATTAGTTGGAAAAATCGTTGCAAATCATCCCGTGCGTGATTTTGATGGATATGCTGACTCTACTGCGACTACCAAGAAAATTGTAAAAAATGTCTTCCGAAACGGAGATGCTGCATTTAGAACTGGTATGCGATACAGGAAGTCTGAAAGTTGAAAGAAGATAATAGTAGCTTGTATTACGGGTTCATTAATTGAATATGTGGAATTGTAGGAGACGTGTTAATTATGGATGAGTACGGATACTTCTACTTCAAAGATCGGACTGGAGACACGTTTAGATGGAAAGGAGAGAATTGCTCTACAGCAGAAGTTGAAGCTGTGGTCAGCAATGTCTGTGGACTGAAAGACGCTGTTGTTTACGGAGTTGAGATTCCCGGAACTGATGGACGAGCTGGAATGGCTGCGATTCTTGACCCTGAAGGCTCCTTGGACTTCGACGTCTTGGCTGCTGGAGTGATCAAATCTCTGCCTTCATATGCAAGACCTTTATTTGTTCGCATAGTGAAGCAACTAGACATGACAGGTAAAGCATATTAAATTATGTTTATCCTCCAATTATTATAAGAACACGACTAATTATGTGTTTTTACTGTAGGAACGTACAAAATGAAAAAAGTAGAGCTGCAGAAAGAATGTTTTGATGTTACCAAAATCTCGGATAATATTTATTTCTTCTCCGGAGATAAATACGTCCTTATGGATAACAGTTTATACACCAAGATTATAACCGGAAAAGTTAGATTATAATGATGAAGGACTTTACCTAGCATATAGTATTAAACAATAACTGGCACAAAAATCATCATTACTCCTGGAGCTGCCTTATAGACAGACATTACCTACAAAATTAAAGTACCTATGCTGACGTTACATAAACGGCAGAGATTAGCAAGTTTGCATCAGTGTAATACGGTGCTGCTTTAGTCTCGTTTCCACTTTATTGAAAGCTTTTCTGCTGAAAAGTGTCAAGTGATGCTCAACGATACATTACATATTAATTATCATTTAAATAGTGTGCCGGCATTGCATTAAAATACATTACAGAGTAATATTATATGATTGTACTTCAGTAAAAAGTACACAATTCCATTCCTACTACTTAGCTATTGAGAACAAAACCTAGTCTTCGCATATGCATGTCTTAACTTCGATTTAATGATTGTTTGTATTCACTTAAAATTCTATTCTGCTTTTATGTTATTTATTAATTTGGTTTTTGTTACGGGTTCTTCAGGACATCAATTTTGCATGCTTGTATATTTCTTTACTTCCTAATATACTTCGTTAAGTTTCTACTGCGTGACTAAACAATTAGAGGAGAAAATATTCACACTACTATACTGAATATGTATATTATAATTATAATACTTGAGCTATTCATTCTAAAATTGAAGTGTTCAGCAAAATTATTCCAAAGTAAGTTGTTTTGTAAATCTATTGTTAGTGAACTATAAACATGAGTGAATGTTTGTAGAAACGTGTGCGCTTGTGCTCGTGACTTAATTTGTACTTAATTACGATATGAAGAGAATAAGTAAGTGAGAAATAGTTAAATGCTTGAGCCATGGACTGATAGTGATGTTAGTAATATGTAAGTCCTTCAACTACTGATGCTAGAGTTGTATAGTGATTACAACTCTAAGAAAAGCCAAAACTTTGCGTTATCCTGTCGCTGTTAGATAGATTTATACTTTGTCAGTAGCCTAGTGTTATCAAAAATACTTACCAACAACCAGCGATGGATAATACTGATTATTCATCGGGTTAAGAAAAACTGAATGACATTGTCACGAAATTGAAACTTGAAATGAACTTAATCTAATCGAATAATAAAGCCTACAATAACATGACTGCCAGAGAAATAAACATACATACTATCTACGCTGATTTGAATTTTATTCATCGCATTGCACAACTATTAAAGCAAGTTTTATGTTTTCGCAATTGCTAGTAAATTAGTTTTTCGAAAAGCGGAGTTTGCAATCAATTTAATTGCATGGGAATAAAATATACAGCGAGAATAGAACGCGGTGGCAATTACAACGCTAGTCTGATGGGGTGCTGTGCGATATCGTCTCACTTTACCCCACATGCACATGTGGATGGTTGATTTGGTGGACAAACCCACCTGGAGAAATGTTTTCATCCGGTATCCAGTGATCCAGTCCAACCTGATCGGTTCCAAAAGGTCTGTTTAGTTCAGGTTGAAATCGAAAATGACATCGACTGGTGAAGATATTAATTCAAGTGAAATTGAAGATTTGGACCCTTGTGAACTTGGAACAAAAGAACAGTAAGTTTTCAGTTGACTTTGAGTAGTAGTGACAAACGTGGTAATTGGTAATCCAGGAACTACACTGAAATTTGATTTTTTTTGTATGTTAAGTAATTAACGTGTTTTTGTGTGTCTGAACTAGCTGGGACAAAGCGTATCAAGATGAGCTAAAGAATTTTGAAAGTCATGGGGTGGTGGGGGACGTTTGGTTTGGAGAAGATGTCATGTACAAAATTGTCAGGTATATAATAATTATACCAAATTATATATACATACAGATTATTTACTAAGGGTATCAAGACTCAGGACTCTTTTTTTCAAGGGGCTGGGAGGGGAGCAGCCACTTAAAAAAAGAGTCCTGAGTCCTGATACCCTTAGTATGTATTAATTTTGGATGCGACAAATCGAATACTGATTAATTTTTATTTTATAATTACTGAAGGTATATTGAAAGGACACCAGAAATAACAACTGAATCTCGATTTGTTGACCTAGGCTGTGGAAATGGAGCTTTGCTTTTAGAATTGGTGAGTTTTGCATTACGTGTTAAAGCAGGGGGTCGATTTAACGAAAAATTTATTATTGTCACGCTCCCACAATTTATTATGGAGTGTAAAATTGTCACAATTGTACAAGTTTAGACTGTTTCTGAAATTGTAATATATAGGCACGCGAGGGATTCACTAATTCGACTGGCCTTGACTATTCCGAAAATGCAGTGAAAATGGCTGCAGCTTTGTTACAAAGTGAAGGATACTCTGTTGAGTTTAAGGTAAACTTCATAACATTACCTGCTTATGCATAAAATATTGTACCTGTACTCAAAGGATAAATGAGTTTTATTTTTCTAATATTTAGACATTCGATCTTCTGACAACCCATGACGAGTCGACTCTAGACAAGTATGATGTGTGCTTGGACAAAGGCACTTTTGATGCAGTTAGCTTGTGTCCAGATATTCCACAAAGTGAAGCAAGAAGGTTGTATTTTGAAAATGTGATCAAATTGATGAAAAATGATGGCAGATTTATAATTACCTCATGTAATTGGACGACTAAAGAAATCGTAGCATTTTCTGAAAAATGGTTTTCCTTTAAAGCTGAAGTTCCAACTGCGTCTTTCAATTTTGGAGGAAAGTCCGGTAGCCTTGTTAGTATTGTTGTATTGATGAAAAAGGATACATAAAGTAAATTACTCTTTTAAAACCAATGAAGGATATTATTTGCATGTCAGTGGTGAAAACAGTATTAGAAGATAGGTTTGGAAGACTGAGAACTTGTGAAAGTAATTTCCTCCCGAGGACAACAGAATATTGAGAATGGTACAAGAACGTGGTGGCCCCAAGCATATATACTTATCTCTTGCATAAAAGCTCGTCTAAATATTCATATGCTTGGAAAATTGTCTTTTGTCCTGCAGACTGCAGACGGCAGAGACCTTCTGTGCAGTCTGAATAAAAGAATCATTCATATTCCTTTTAATATTAGTAGAATACTTTATTTGGTCACAAAACGAAAAAATGAGTATTTTTCAGAGAGCTACTAGATTTTTGAATCATCAGATTCATACTTGTCATAGGTTTGCGCTTTGACTTTTTCCCAATAACTGAAAAGCACATGTAACTTCACATATTAGAAATGATTGGCCGAAGGATCCGCTGGTTTAAATTTCACGTCAACATGGATCATCAAGTGTCTACATTACTCTCTGCGTGTGGTTGGCTTCCAGGTTTATTGCTTTTGTCCGAATCTGTTGTCCCCATCGGTTCCAAAGTCACCGGAAGATAATTAGCTTTGGATCGTTCCGTCTCCTTCAAGCCTTCAAGAGCCTTTTGTCGTTTCATAGCTTTTTCTTTCCTTTTCTGCTCTTCGTAGAACAATCCGAAATTGTTCACCACGATAGGAATTGGTAGTGCGATAACCACCACTCCACACACACCAGTGCAGATAGCTTCAATTTACAAGTTGCAGTTATGATTTATCACAATGTGAGGATATAAATATACAGCAAAATTCTCGTGAGTACCTATAATTTTTCCCATAACTGTTTTAGGAACGATGTCTCCGTATCCAACAGTAGTCATTGTAATCAATGCCCAGTAAAAGGTATGTGGAATACTTGTAAAGCTCTCGTTGTCTTCTCGTTCAGCAAAATACGCTAGAGTAGAAAATATGACCACACCTACTGACAGAAACAGCAACAGTACCCCCAAATTCTTGTAGGAGTGTCGCAAAGTAAATCCCAAACTTTGGAGCCCAACAGAATGTCGAGCCAATTTGAAAATCCGAAGAATACGAATAACTCGTATAACCTGAAGTAGCCTTCCAGGCGTGTCCAGCTGAACGAGGAACAATGATACATAAAATGGAGCAATTGCCAGAAGGTCAATATTATTCAGCCATCCCCTGAAGAACTTCCGTCTACTCGGAGCTGCAAGAAGTCTTAGAAGATATTCAAAAGTGAACCAGATTATGCAAATAATTTCCAGTTTGTCCAGTTGCGGATGATCCACAACTTCCACGTTGTCATTTTCAGCAGCAGCGTCCACTGGCAGTGTCTCATTAATAGCATATTCCGAAAGTAGGTCTTGGCATTCTGTTTCGTTTAACGTGCTTTTGCAGCCAATAGACTGGAACTCTGGAACAGTTGACAAACTGAGAGTGACGATGGAGAGGATGATGATGAATATAGACATCATTCCAACGATCTAATGCAAAGAGTGAAACTGTGTAAAGTATTTGCTTAGCACAAAGTCAATTTACTCTGAAATGACCGATTGTCAAATTGAATCAACCTACTTTTTGCGGAATAGTGACTGACTTCTCAAACAAATCCCAAATGTACTCTCTGTACTCAGCCCAGAAACCTTTCCCAAAGTCATCTTCCTTGTGCAACAGTAAAAATTCAGCGTCTTTTTTCATTTCTTCATTAATCTGGTCTTTCTTCTGTTGGAATTTTATTTGACAACAAGGATCCAAGTAGATTTCGTCAATTTCCCAGTATTGAAGATCTTCAGAAAAATCCATCACGCAGAGGTCGTCTCCTAAATGCAGCTTATCCTTTCGGTACAAATTCAAAGCAACAGAAAACGACTTCGGTTGGCGATCGAAGTAGAACTCGTTGGACTCAGGTAAATAATCATCGCATAGTTTGAGGATCTCTTCGTGTGAAGTGCATTGTTGTAGACGTCCGAGCCGAGTGTGCGGGTATTTCTTGAGGCTTTCTCTTAAAATCTCATGTCTTTCACCTCCCACATTTAGAATCACTCGTTTGCTCTTGGATTTCTTGTCGATAACTGTTTCAATAGCTCGATGCATTGGACCGTCTGTCCAAGCCAGTTTGACTTTCGTAGTTGATGAAGATGCTACCCTAGGAGACCTAGGAACCCAGACAGACACTGACAAAGGGTCTGACTTCGCCACGTCTTTTCTTAAAACCACTGCTGGTTCTGGTACTTCTGGGGGTGATGGTTTGGTCAAAGATGATCTTAGGGGCTTGGCTGCAACAAGCGTCACATTTCCCGGATTATCTTTTTCCTGTAAAAATTATAATGCACGTTTCTCTTAATTACTTTTGCCTTTTCAGCAATGCTGGCATTTAATTATCACTTGGAAGTTTATTTATTACCTGTTCTTCCATTGTAATATTGGAAAGTCAACTATGCGTTAAATAAGGCACAAAAATCTGATGTTCAAGTCCCAAATTAAAATGAATGCACAAACTAATTCACCACATTAGTTGACACGCTTCATCCTCTCTGTACTTGCAACAGTAGCTAGCAAATATTCACTTTTGACTTTGGTTTGTCCAGTAGTTTCGACTGAAGTCCAGTCGAATGTTACCTTCAAACCTCATGCACTGGTCTGCAAGGCGATCAAGAGTGACAGCGAACTAAGTTCATCTCTGCTTAATGTGTGTCCTCCTAGAATGTTGCAGACATACCAGTTTATCCCTCTGGGATGCTGGGGAAGTCAGTTACACGAATCCTCTTTGACTTCTTGTGTATCAAGCAGTAATTGAAGTCCAGCCGTTCATCACAGTTATTATTGAGCCTTGAAAGGGAGTGTGTGAATTGACTACTAGCTTATTGTCATACTAATTGCAGAATTGTTTCCGACTACTTTTCGTCAGCCAGATTTGCAACAGATTTTAACTCATTGCGTGTCTCTCCTTTGACACAGTTAGACCAAGACTGCATTGATTGATAGCTGCTGGGTTAGATTTAATGTACACAAGATACTTAAAATTCTTCTCAATCGTCCTGAGTTTTTTTTACACTCAGCTCTGAGATGATGATGATGGAGTAAGTATCGTTGAATGAATTATTGTGATATCACCTGTAATAAAAAAATATCCTGTAGCAATTCACAAAAGGCACATCATCTTCTGATTCAACAATAGCTTATATATTGTCTTCTTACTTCTAACAGCTATGATCTTAAGACACAATAAAGGAGAATTTGCAAACTTCTTGTAGGTCGTGTCACTCAATTTAAATTTAAACTCGGCGTAGTCAGGCTTCGGTAATGGTAGGGTGAGAAGAAATGAAGTGTTGGTCAAGGCTGCAGACGAAGATTTACGAGGTATTCTCTATATTCATGCAAATTTCTTGTTTTTAAAGAAAATTCTAAAAAAAATACCTAAGCTGTATCCACCCAACTGCTGTCTTAGGTTTTTGGTCTTTTCAGCAATTCCTTGCAAACTTTTAGCTTGGATTAGAAACGACAGCACAGGGAGCTATCCTATTGCTTTCGCCAACCGGTTTTGCAAAACAGTGACTATGACAAGATGACTTATTAATGTATTTACTAAATATGACCAACGGCACTAGTGGCAGTGTAACCGAAGATTGAATAAATACCATCCGTTTGAATAGCTTAACTAAAATTTGCTTGTCTTTTTATTCGCTCAGACATGAATCGCACATTTCTTATTGCTTAATGAAAATGAACAATAAGTCTAAATTTCTGAAAAGATAACGAGTGGTTGATTGAACAAAATGATAGGCCATGTCTGCTTGTGGTCAATTCATTTATATCGCAAATGAATAATGGAATGTTCATGGGCAGATTGTTGCACTCTACCCATCAGCCACAACAGCTCTTCAATATTCATGACAAGAAGAGCCGAATTTTTACAGTTCAATCAAACTAGTTTTTCTTAGCATTACCAAAACTAATGACATCCATAAAAAGTTTAAGTAATGAAGTGCAAAGCTCATGTTTCATCCAAGTCTATTACAACTTTAATTTAATTATAGACCCAGTTTACATGAGTGTCTCCCACTTATTGTTAGACAGGTTGGTCCAGTCACACCTCAACAAGCAGACTAAACGCAGTTGCGAATGAAAATTAAAGCGATGAGGTAATCAATAGAATTGGATCATGTCGAATCAAATCATCTAATAGCTGAACAGGAGCAGCTTTAATTCTCCAGTACCCTTACAATAATTACATTGCCAGATCTTAGACAATTCAGAAGCAGGCATCAGTTGTTTTCATTCCATCATAGTTTACCATCTGGTGTTCTATAAGCTTCTGCCAACTTTGGCTAATGAATCATTACTACAGCTAATTCCAAATTTTTGTATTTCTAATGATCATCTTTGGTATTAAGAGTATCAACCTTTAGCATACGTTTCTTGAGACTTGCAGACAATTAGATTTTTTTCTCTGCTAGAAAAACTTCTTCAACTGGCTTTGCGAATGAATTTTATTGTTCGCATCTTTTTCATTAGTTTTGTAAATTATTTATACTACACAGATAGCATCTTCAAAAGCATTTTACTTTATTACTTATCGACGTGAAGGAATTTCCTTCATGATAGTGTATAAAGAATAAAGTTTACAGCTAACTGTATTTCAATTCTGAGACAAGATTAGTGGAATGACTGTATGAAAAAGTATCACGAAATTCAGCTTGAACATACTGAATTAGTCGTAAACTGTGGACTTTAAATAGGCCACATATAACATTATTAGTACTTGCTTTGTAAATCTTCCCGAAGTAATTCGATTATATGTTTCTTAATGCACCAAAGTTCGCAGGCTAAACACATCAATCGTCCTCCAGAAAGAAATATGCATACTGTAAAAGGATAAGTACAAAAACATCAGTCAGTTAATTAACGCCTGCAACATCGGATTCACGTCATTTATTTTTTCATTCTTACTTAGGACGCTGATAAAATAAGGCACGAACATTTCCGTCGCTCCATTCTGCATAGCGTAGATCCAAATAGGTAAGCAATGCAGTCCTAAAATCACCCAAATCCCCAGCGGAGTTTTAAATCCATTCTCCATTACTTTGATCATAAAATTCGGAGGTTTAATTTCCTCTTGAATCTGATCATTCGCATTTTCCTCTCTCCACTTCGCTCCTACTTGGTGATTTCCAACGAAAGTAATCCACTCAATAGAAGTCACAATCCATCCCCACTGCAAATTCATGTTCACAAGTGTCATTCAGCCTATCAAACTGGGCGAGTTACGTGCAAATGCATAAATTTCAAATTGGGAATTTTTTCTTGACCTGAAAAACATGAGTCCAAATGCAGCATCTGCTAACATTATCCACAATTACGTCCAGCTAATCACAAAAGCATTTGAGTTAACAAGCACATCATTGAATCAAAATTCCATTTCACAGGATATTAATTTAATTACCCAAGTTCCGAAGGCAGAGCATTGATTAAACTTCCTCGCTGCCCATCCATCAAAAAAGTCCAGAGACACAGAGATGACATACAACGGAATAAAGTAGCCGGGTATTTGTATGCAAAAGTAAGCCAACAGGAGGAAACAAAGCCTCGCGTAACCTTGAAAATTATTCCAGACTACATTTATATTTTATTTTACATCCACCCCCAACGCTGTATTAACAGAGATAGCAGCAAATCATGATTTATGACAGAAGAAGAGATTTAAACACCACACACGCACACATTTATGCTTGCATGGTGGTCAGTAAGTCTTGCAAATCTTACCAATTAAGTTGGGAATGTAAAGCAAAATGTCATCACTCTCTTTGGCTTTTGTACTCATGGCTTTTTTTCCTTGGACAGCCAATTGAGCTTAATTGTCTTCCAATGACAGATTCCAGATACTCTCGTTATCCACGGAAGACTCTTAAATTAAACACGATCACAAGTTACACAAATTCTGGTGTCTGGACAGCCACTTTAAATTTTGAACTAGAAGAGATCTCAAGGAATAAAATATTTTTTAAGTATTTAGATTCGAAATGAGAATTATTTATTCTGCGTGCTATCCCATTATATTTTAAGCCTTGTTGTGAAAACTTTGCCAGAGGTTGTGTGCACATGTGATTCATGAATCTAGTTCAGTATTTTAAGCTTCAATCGAATATTTAATGAAATATCCCAATGAATAGAAATAACAATATTGTATTTAGTATGGGGATGACAGTGTATATAGTACAGACAAGTAAGCAGGTTTTGTGTACTGCATAAACATTCTACGTAGCTATTACTATTTTAATACACAAGTGTGTAGATCCCTCCAATACACCTCTACCGGTTATCATACTCCTTTCCATTGTGCTAATTGTAATGCAATCATCATCATAAAACTTCTTATCTCTTGTAAGTCACACTATACACATCCCTGTGTGATTGGTAAAAGAGTCAGAATGTGAAGTGAACTTCTTGATGAACACAGTGACTTTTGTGTAATGATCATCACTACTACTGCAGAAGGTTTCCACTACTGCTCCCAGACATGTGTCATCTATAGAATATAGAAGTTTTATACTTATAAACTCCTTAATATTCTCCTAAACAATACGACACATAAGACTGCTGAAGATGCAGTGAAGGTTGCCAATAAAGCCGAAGATTGATGCAAGGACACTTCACCACAACAGCTCATCCTTTTGTTCTTGCAGATTCATCTTACAAAACCTACTTTGACTACCTAACTTAAAAAGGTGAACTGAACCGGATGTCTCTTTATGAGCCTACCGAATTCATGGTTTACGCTACGCTAGGTCTATTTCCCTTCTATAAAGCTTCACGCATATCTGCCCATAATTCGTGGTTTGTTCTACCTCTTTTCATCGCAACTCAAGAAATATGCAAAGCAATTGGGATCTTCCAAAGAGTACCAAATTACCAAATGTCAAGAGATCTCAATGAATAATTGATTCAAATGCATGCAAAAACAGATTCCAGGCAATGATTACAGTCAGTAAATTTGATTATGAAATATGCATTCACTATTATCACAGTTGTTCAATAAAATAACGAAGCTTGAAGTGGAAAAAAATCTCGTTGAGTCGTATTCATTCATTCACAGGGAAATCAATAGTAGAAAAGTGTGCATACAACTGTTGCAGTGTTAGTGAAGGTGATAAAAGGCAAGTCTGCCTACACGAGAATTCGGGTTTCTGAAACATCTGAATCTTTTTGAGTAGCATACAGCTGACATACACTCCTCAGGAATTCCAATAGTACCCTTCGACTTTTCTTATTACAATTGGTCACTTCTTAATCTGTGATATTATAAAGTACATATATTTAAATCCCTTGACAGTACAGCACGCATTACGACTGTTGGCTTCACTTAAGAAATGGAAAGTGGTGTTGGTGTAAGTAGTAATGATAATGGGAGTTTACCAACTGGGGAAAGCAGCCCCGAAAATCGAGAATTAACAAATAAGAAGCACAATGAACATGCAACTCACTGTGATAACTGTTTTAACTTATTGAGGTGCAAGAAGGAAAAGATTCTTCGCAAGTTCCGTCCAGAAGAACTTTCGTCGTGTCCCATAATTACTTGTAGGTTTAACTGTGGACGGGAGTTTCATGAGTGTAAATCTGATGAACACGATTTACTCTGTGTAAAAGCTAAAGTTCACTGTATCAATAAGGAATATGGTTGCCCATTTGTACTGGAAAGAGGTCGAAGGGGGAAACACTTGGAGACTTGTCCTGCCAGGTAAAATATACACAATTGAATTTCCTGTTTCCCTGAAAAATCGATTGTAGTATTCCTAATGATGGTGATACGGATTATGTAACTTTATTATTGATGTTATTTCATAGTGTGGTGGTATGTACGATGGAATGGAATCGTTGGCCATTACCTCCAGGAAAGACTCAGCCATTTGAAATGGACGAAACTAAATTAGGCAAGGATGCATGTGCATTTGACATTTGACAAATTCCGATTTTAATATTATTTCTCAATTCATATGCGCAGATGTTGCAGCAACTTTAAGAGATCAGCGAACAATTGCTGAGTGGAAAGAAACAGTTCCTCCATCGTTAAGACACCTTTTGAAAACTTACGTCAACGAGAAGCATCCAGTGATGCCGTTGGGCGTGTCAGGTCTCCGCATTCCAAAGTCAATTATATCCAAAGCGCAACTTGAAAATGAGCTCGCAGGAGGAGCTGATCTCTCGGAATCTACGGAATCTGAACACGATGAAAGTTCTGATTCTCCTTGGGGGTGGAAAAAGTCCCCTCCAGGATTACAGGAAAGCGTGTGCAATAAACTGCGAACATTAACACTACCACAAGGAAACGATCCTCAGCCTCCGATTCCTGAAGCTTCCAATCAAGACGAAGACAATCAAAATAAAACCGAAAATGATGAGGAGTTCTACTCGTGTGCTTCTTCCGTCGTCGGAGTGAATGATGATGACCACTCCGAAAGCCTTGCTGCAGATCTTTCCTTCCAAAACAATAATTATATAGACTCGGATAAGCAAAACGTAACCTTAGGCGCGCAATCAGTTAATGAGTTGGATTTGTCTGATAAGAAGATGGAGACAGCTGAAATAACCACAAATGGGAATGCTAGTACTAGAAAGAAGGATGTCGAGTTAAGTCTGACTGTCGAAGTTCGAACGAGATGTCAACGGAAGCCTGACTCAATGTATACTTTCATGTGCTCAAGAGAATTTCGAAGGGATGAGTTTCCAATTCACTTTAGTCATATTCACTCTGGAATTCATACTCAACTCAATGGATGGTTGTTAGCAAGGTGTCCTATGGCAAGTTTAGGATGTCCCTTTGGTATTGAAAGGATGTATCCCTTTGATAAGCATCATAGGGTGAGGTACAATCCAGTGATGGATGCGTTTTGCTCGGTGAAAGTTACTGAAGATGGCAAAGCGACTTCTGCTGGTAGGATTTTAACTGAGACATCAGCCAATTATGCGTACTGCATTTTATTCAAAATTTCATGATTTTAGATTCTCCAACAATCAATAAGACTGATGATGGTCGCACAATGATGATGTCTATCACTAGTCTTCCCTTCGAACTCCTAGTCCACCTTACGAAATACTTAGATCCTCTCAGGTATTTATACTACACAATAAATAACAGTTGAGTCAGTAAAATAATTGTAAATTCATTTGTAAAGTGCTTATGATACTGCTTATGAATTTCAGCTTAAACTGTCTGTCCATGACTAACCGACTTCTCAGAGGTGTCTGCTCGTGCACCATTGTTGAAAGGGGGGTAGTGGTTTTACAATGGGAGAAGAATGAATCCGAAACTGGATGGAATATTGCTGAGAAGGTAGGCAAATGCAATTAAAGAACTCGGGCCATTTTGTAATTCACGTAAATGTTGATATTCATGTTTGTATGCAACAGAAATGGCTCTTTTCAACATCTTTTTCTCCTATTCAAAAATGGGAATATGGAGATTTGGGACGAATAACTAATCATCTACTCACCTGTCCCTATTTTGAAAGGTAAGTTTTCTCACATTTATTACATTGGGAGTAGTTATATATCTATATCATACTCATTATGAAGCACAGTTGCAGTTCTAAAAATAACACTTTTCATTTACAGGAACTTACCATCAAAACCATTCTCGTATGCTTCTGTTTCACCGAATGAGTTGTGAAGTCACAAAAATCAAAATACACTTACGCATATCGGCCTTCAGATACATCTGACAATGAGTCTACTTCTGCTCACAGAATATGAATGACGTACTCATGATCTGTGTTCAATTATTGCTAGTATTTAATCTGGTGCACTATAAGTAAAATTTTACGCTATAACCGTTCGCATAAAAATTGTTGATAACCTCGTTTAACTGTATATGTTGGATTTTTCAGGATTTAACAATAAAATTATAATAACGGACATTAATTCTCGTCAATTTATTTGGGGATTTCTGGTTTCAGACTACATATAATTATAAACATTTCATTACATACAACATAATAAATGCACCTTGAATAAGCATATGTAAATTATAGCTGAGTAATCTACAACTAAAATTAAGGATCATTCGATGTAAGTACACTCCATATATAAAATCTTTAAAAGTAAAGTTTCACTAAGGAAGGACAACGACAAGAGATACCCACTCAATAATTTTGGTTTATTTTAAGATGGTATGGAAAAGTTGAAGCAGTTGCAGCGACAGAAACAACATACTGAAGATTCATTTACTCGGACTTCGGATGTGCTTCATTTGCAGCTGCTTTCTTATTCTTATTTTTATCCTCAATAGCTTTCTGACACTCCAGGTGAATGTTGTTGAGATCGAATGCATTTATGACGTTATCCTTGCTAAAATTAAACTTGGTGAGTTTTCCTGAAGAATCCACGAATGGCCTGTACATAACACTTTCTCCTCCTTTAAACAACACAACCGTTGGCAATTGCTTTGAAAACG
Organism: Isotomurus pseudopalustris; assembly: GCA_034698685.1. Classification (NCBI taxonomy): domain Eukaryota; kingdom Metazoa; phylum Arthropoda; class Collembola; order Entomobryomorpha; family Isotomidae; genus Isotomurus; species Isotomurus pseudopalustris. The sequence goes on from JAQGBV010000020.1 coordinate 41,532, forward strand.
CCGAGTCAGAAATGTTGAATTCCGCTCCAATTTCTGGATGTCTTCCCAAGTCAATCTTTCCAAACTTTAAGTTCACCAACGAGTACCTAAATAAACAAAATTAACATGACAAGTTAATTATCTTATAGACTCCACTCAAGTAATATTTCTTGGGCAATAACTACAAATAATCTCACTTGTGCGATAATTCCGCAAAGATTGGAGCAAAATTGACACACGTAGGATTCCAAGCAGTATAGAATTCTACCACCCAGTAGCACTTCTTATCCTTTGCAACTTCATTTTTGAAGGTATTTCCATCTCGGAAGTACATAATTCGTTGAGGTCCAGCATAAGTTGGTTGCGGAAGAAGTAATCCTTGGACTGTAAATGAAACAGATATTATTTTCTAATAAACAACAACCGATTAATTTAAAACTTTTTCCGTGTCTGTAAAACTTACGGAGGAAGAGGAACATATAAAAGAGTCCGTAAGGTTTGAAGAAGAAGAACCACAAGAAGGAGTTGGCAACTTTGCAGTACATGAATGAGTTCGTGAGATAAGCAATCATCGACATTGAACCCGTTTTCCTCGCCCTCGCCATTACGATAAGCAACATAAAAAAGAGAATCTCCGTCTCTCGCCCTTCGAACGAACAGTCCCCTTCAAACACAACTGCACACACCGGGGGGATGATTTTGCACACCGGATACGACAGACTCAGCAGGATGTTCAGCAAGTAATACGGGTGCTTCAACGCCTTCACGTCCTCCCACGCAATCCAACCCATTTTTCGTCAACGTCGAAATTTCAGGTGCACTTAATCACACACACACACCCTCTTCCCTGCCAAACAATAAAATGAAAATCAATCTTCCACGTCCTGTACGACAACCGATTTCAATATCTCAATGTCAACTTTACCTGTGGGAGAGACAGCAAGTAGAACACACCTGAGGAGACACTCAACCTGGAGTTAATGAGCGATTAAATCAGAGAAAATGAATAATTAAAATTGCAAATTATTTTTTTCTCATGAGGGAAGTGCACGTGAGCCCGCGACACTCGTAACACTATCTTGCGTAACACTCAATGGCTCTTCTTCGAATTCTCCGCAACAAAACAAAAGCAGTGAAAAATAAGTAGATCGTTCCCTATGAATTTTTTTTCCTGTTCACCATGCAGACTAATTGATTTTTGAATAACCAAATGGTAATATTTACTTGCATTGAAATTTGAATATGTGAGAATTTTCAGCAATTTGACTACCAGTGCCAAAATATTTGTGTGGGATTTGCGGAATTTTTTGACTTGATCAAGACAGCGTCCGCGTTTTTGTGGAGCTGAGTTTTAATAGCCCAAAACTAAAGGTTTCAACCTTATCCACGTTTAACACTTAGACAATTAAAAAGGAGTGTGTTACACATATAATACACTAATGTGAGTTTTGTTTTGTAACGATTCACAGAATTTCGAAGTAATAAGTATGTATTTGTTTGTTTTTAATTTTTGCAGAAACTTAGCAAGATGTGTGCCGATAAGAATGATAACCAGAAACCGGATCCCAACGCTATCGTCCTCAACTACGGCGACTACGTTGTCCGTCAGTCGGATGTGGATCTTCTCGTGAACAACCAATGGCTGAATGATATTCTGATCGGTTTCTACTTCAATTATTTGAGTGATCAGTACAGTACCCAGAAAAATTGTATGTACATCGGCCCAGAAGTTGCTCAGCTTGTGAAGATGGTCCCCGTGTATCAGGTTGAGGCAATCATTGGTGACCTGAAGGAGCAGTTGGGCACTAAGAAATTCATCTTCATCGCTGTCAACGATTCCGATAACCCTAACGCCCACAGTAGTGGGTCACACTGGTCATTACTTCTTTACAGTAGAAATGATGATGTGTTTTTTCATATTGACTCCTCCAACAACTCTAATTTTGAAGATGCCAGGACAATCTATACAAAACTCTTCATGTACATATCGCCACCAAGCCGTCTGGACAATCTACATGGTTGCAAACTACAAGTTAACGGGTACGAAAGCTTTTGCCAAGACTGAATGATGTAAAATAGTTTCGAAATTTTATATTTTTCTATTTTGATTGTTTCTTCCAGGCGTGATTGTGGGCTCCACGTTATCTGCAACGCTCTGAAAATTTCGCAAATCGTAACGGAGGAGTCCAGAGAAAGACACTTGGTGACAGCTGATGCAATCGAAGCTTACGGAATGCGAAAGAACCTCGTTTCCTTGATCCACAACCTAGCATATCAGTCTAAGTGACGATTCACAGTTTTATCTCCTTATAAGACTGAATCGTATTGTATACATTTTTATTCTCGTTATTAAATATATAGAGAAATGTTTGTTAATTGAATTTCAAGATTTCATAAATAAAAGATGCCCTTCATAAGCTGTTCAAATGTTTCAAGCAGGTTCGGGTGAATCAAAATCATTTGAACTTTCTTGGAAGAATTCAATATTGAAAATGTGGGAGGATAAAAAGCCTGAAGGTTGATACATTCAATTTTCTTGAGACGTCCACTCCCCCCTTTTCTTTAGAGAAGGTGTTGCAGCGTGGTCGGTTTTTTTCAACATTTTTCTAAAGTCCATGGGGCCTTGATCTCCAGCAGTTGGCTGAGGAATGTCAACTGGAATCATCATTTAAACAAATAATTGAATATTCAAATAACAATCAATATGATAATGAAAGTGTAGAAACTTATGTAGAGAGCTCACATTTCTTTTTCAAGTCAGCAACACCAGTAGAGCCCCTTCTGAGTTGCAAAACTTTCGATTCTAATGCATCTTGCAGCATTCTCTTGTCAGTTTTGCTCATTCTTCTTGCTGGAGGGGCGATTCGTTCTGTGTCAATAGGCACATATATTCACATAGTAGTGACAATCTTATACCAGATTTCCTCACAAGGTTATCATACCTGTAGCACGAGCTGTTGGTGACAGCCTATTGTTATTGCTTGCACTTTTCACTTGTATATCAGCAGATGCAGAAGATGAAATGACTTTTTGCCATTTGCCAGCAGCAACTATCTCTCGCTCTTGATTCATAAGATCTTGAGATTCCAGCCCTGCCATAATCAACTCTTTCCTGTAAGCTTTCAAATCAACTTTCTCCCTACGCTTAACTCCGGCCCGTAGATCTTTCATATGGCTTTCAACAACTCTAAATGGAGCGTCCCACGTAAACTCCACTACACGTGGAGCCTCTGGATCTGCATCTTCAATCTTCTGTTGATTCACCTTCCATTTACGATAAAAGCGTTGCAGGACCATTGCAGCATCCTCTTCATTTAATCCCTCCGCCTACAGAATTTACATTTTCACTCTAACTCCCTCCCTCACTTAGCTCTCACGCAATTATTGAATAAGTAATTTCAGTTAGTTCTACGATACCTCTAAAGCTTTCCTCGCATCCTCTTCTCTTTGATTAGTAAGAACGATTTGCTTGATTCTTTCCTCCAGGACAGGTCCCCATTTCTTTCTCACCATAAAACCTCTAAATCCTGAACGATAACAAAGTAAGTTATTTTCTAAGTAGTGCATTAGTTCATTTTTTTGTGTTCCAGTAAACGTAATACACTCACTGCTTTGTATCAATGTAGCTGCTGCATTCTCCTTATCATTTTCATCAGCAAGTTCTATCTCCTGCACACCTAACACTTGAGTTCGCAGCCAGCTCCCTCGTTTCTCTATGATTTAAACGTTGATCTAATCATTTTAAAAGTCTTCAGCATCGTACCGTCACTTGAAGAAAAGTCGTGGAACCTAAAAGAATCATTACTTGATGAAGTTGAACTCGGATCTGAGCTGGCAATCCGCTTCCGGTTCAGCCAAACTTTCGCAGCTTTCTGAGCTGAAACCACACTTTTAGCCACGTCGAACATTCCACCTTTGCGAAGCTTAATTTTTGCAAGCCATCTTCGCACGCAAGATTGAACGAATATTATAGATCGGATCTAATGTTAGAGATTATTATATGATCTCACTCATATTTTTCAAGACACATTTTTTTCAAGAAGGATGTGTATTACCTGCTGCTCGCATAATTTTGCTAAGTACTCAACATGATAATATCTGAGGAAAACTTTTGTCTTTCCCAAAGCCCATCCGTCTAACTTCAAACGAAGGAGAAGCAAGCGACAAGATTCTTTGTCAGCTACAACCCGTTCGTCAAAATTAAATGCCAGGAAGCAGTACCTATTAGCAAATTACTTAACTGTTCATCTGAATAAATTGGGAGCTTAAAATCAATCCTACCTTTTCAGAAATTCTGGAAACGTAAATCTGTGAGAGTACCCAGATCTTCGGATCTTTACTGTTTCATTGATTCCACTAAAGCGAAGTTGATTGATGACCTGTACATTTTAATAAAATACATAAGACATTCTTTCATGACTTCGCATTATGATAATAACCTTTGCATGATCAAATCTCTGAGGTTCGTTAGTGTCATTCGGTTTAATGCATCTAACAAAATGAGGGTCTCCCGAAAGGAGCTTTGTCATGAGGTCAGCTAATGAATACTGGAAATTGGCACACATCGTTTGATGACTTCGGGTCTGCGATGACAAAACTAAGTCGCCTTCTCTTTGAAGCTACAGGAAATCGAATATCATTACAATATCAGATTTTAATGCTTTAAAGGACCAATTATCTAAATGAATTAAATACCTGCGCGAGGCTTTCTTTTCGTTTTGAAACATGAAGGTGGCCGGTTTTTGTCATGAGGCACCGGTAGAGTGTAGACACCATTTCGATATCAGAATTTCTTAGTACTTGTACTAAATCTGTTTGATCCAAAGAATGAAATACATTTATGAGATTTAAATTTCAAGCATTCAATCTTGATAAATTTCTCATGACTGTTTTACCTGGAGAGTGAAGGTTTCTGTTTTTCTTGAGAAAATCTTTCAGACTATATTGAACCCTGCCAGCGTAGTGTCGAACTCCAAAAGACAGATCTGCAGTTGACTTTGATTTCTGATAGAATTTATTACTCCCCAAGTTGCTGTTCAGTTTATCTAAAACACAAAGCTCATTGGCTCATAAGCTACATCAAGAGAAGTTGTGTTACTTATGTATTGACATTTGTTTACCCAGTAGTGTCCACTCCGTAGCCCTGGGGAAACGAGACTCTTCGTCGATTAGATTAAACACTCCAAGAGGTCGACCCAGACCGAGTTCCAAAATTGGTCTGTTGTCTGCAAAGTGAATTACTTCTATGTCAATTCCTTCTGCCATGTATTCCTGTTGTTCCCAAGTAAAAACATGTTGATTGAAAAAATATTGTAGCTGCTCGTTGCACATGTTTATGCACAACTGTTCCAATGAATTTGTTTGGAATGATTCGAATCCAAAAATGTCCAACAATCCAATCGAAAGAGGGTCGCCACTAAAAGGATAGCAAACGATTGCACTCATACCGTTAAACGCATTGCGAAGTAATCCAATGTCTTCAGCTTACTATGCTAATCGACTTATTCCCAGCAACGCATTAATTTGATTCACAATCCACCGAAAAAGGCGATTGTATAAGCCCCTAGCCAAACTGTCTCGAGTTGTTCTTGCTTCCAGAGCAGTTTGTCGGCGGACAAATGTCTCTCCGCATGTTACCACATTCCTAGTTGTAAAACACAAGCCTAGATCCCCACTGGAGATCCCGAGTAGCGAAGCAGCTAAGAAAATTAGTTCGTTCTCAGCGTACCCCATTTACTGGAAGTGCAAAGACATAATCCAGGAGGACATATATTTTGTGATGTTCTGCCTACCCGTCTCAAGCTCATCATGATTCTTAATAGAGCATCCTTCCTCGTCGTTCTCCATCCCAAAACGGATCTCTCCCAAATGCAAAATTGCTGCGAGGACACGATAAATTGAATGAATTTCTTCTATTCGAAAGCCAAGAACGTGAAATCCATCTTCCACTGCATCGAATCGATCCATATTTTCCTAAAATGCAGTAAATGTAATAAACACTAACATGAAAAATTCAAGGAAAATAAAGTCTACCTGAATTGCCTCTTCAGAGTTACTTGTGGGCATAAGAAAGCAGTATTGCTTCTTATCTAATTTGAACTCTTTCTGCAGGCCATGTTTTTCAATTCCATCCAAGAAGTAATAGAAAATGTGAAAGTTTTCTTCCCCTCTGACGGAATATTTTTATTACGAAGCAGACAGCATTAAACATTTCAGCAGCATCTTTAGACTAAACTGACTAAACACTTACTTTGCTTGGTGATCAACCCGAGATTCCTCCAACAAGTATATTGAAATCTTTGAGCCAGTAACTTTCCCAGTTCGAGTGAAAGTCACATCCAAGTATTTCGCAAATCTCGACGAATTTGGGTTTTTCTTGGTAGCAGCATTTCCAAATGCTTCCATTATTGGATTTACCTGAAGGATCTTAGCTTCCAAGTTCCGATTAGGTGCCTACAAGCAAGCACTCACAAGGTAAATAGAAAATAGGAAATTAAAGTAGTAAAATTCATAGAAAGTTATTTTCTGCTTGCGTGCCTACCTTTCCAAGATACACCAATTGCTGGAGGAGAAGCTTAGCAGTCTCAGTTTTCCCTGCTCCACTGCAAAATTAAACCCCTCTGTAAATAAGCTTAACAAATCGTTTAGGAACTTTGCTATTACTTAATCAGAATCACCTTTCTCCACTAATTACGATATTCTGAGAGTGTTTCTGATGAAGCATTGCATGGTAAGCTTGATCAGCAATTCCAAAAATATGAGGAGGCACGTCAGCCGAAGAAGCTCCTCTATACTTAAACTGATACTGCAAATCAACAAAGCCCCGAATAGAGGATGTATATTTCAAACCGTAAGTTCGTTATATTCGAGAACTGTCATTTGACATTTAGTAGGGGCTGCTTACGAAATCACTGTAAATTCCAATGTCTTCAAAAGGGTTTATGGCTACAAGAATGTCTCCAATGTAAGTGTAGACTTGGTTCATTCTGTACCGTTGAAATAGTTGTTCTAATATTTTCTCCTGTAATTAATGACACCTCATCATGAATTAGTTTTGAAGTATTGTATGCATGAAACTACTCTTGAACTTTCTCCACTCATGTGGTTCAGGAATTCAGAATAGAGCCACCAACCTCATCAAGAGTGGGAAGGGAAGCCAGATCATCAACGAACATTGTTCTCAACTTAGACTTCCTACCAGTCTTTAGCTTGCCATGCTTTGTTGTAACTTCAGGCTCCCGTTTCAACATCTTTCCGAATGCCTTAATGAGCTCAATCTCCCGCACAAGTTCTTGTCGAATTATATCATCGCATGTAGAGTCAACTCTCATTATGAAAGGGTGTTTCCGCAACTCCATCACAAAAGGCCTCTGCTCAAAATCCTTAATGAGGCATTCAGAGATAAAATCATTAAAGTCCTTCGACCAGTGGTCTGGTTTTGCAAGAGTCGGTGGAGGATTCCTGGGAATCTGAAACAACGCCCGCATGGGGTGCAAGTCTGCAAGGGGTGGATCTCCATCACCCAACTCTATTGCCGTGATTCCCAGCGACCACACGTCACATCGGTTGTCGTACGAAGCATCAATTTGTCTTTCACAGGCAATTACCTGCGCACCATGTAATGATTGCATAATTAGGTACCATGTATTTTTAAAGGTTGAAAAGTGTGTTGCAAATCCTACGGATAAAGCTACCGTTCCCTCTAGACACTCAAGAGATTCACATTACCCAGGATTTGACTTCGTTGATAAGACTAGTCTGCATAGAAGTTCTTCCACAAAACACCTATTATTGATTTTACAGTGCTTGGAAATTTTAACGTTACTCTACAGCTTTTTGTGCTTAAGCTAAAGCTCAGTGTTTTCAACTAGCACGGAGCCTCTAATTGATTTGTCAAGAGAGGGCTCGTTCTTTAATCCTGTAATCCTATTGCATAAAGATTTGTTGAAGTGAGCGAGAAATGATTTCTCCTACCCGGAGGTACCTTGTCGATTGAGTGAAAGCAGACATTGGTGATTAGCAGAACTACATTGATTCACGGCCTGATTACTGATATGTACGAATGAAGTGCAATGATGGATCGCTATCTCAATCTCAATGCACGTTATTTGAAGCAAAGTCCAATGGTGCAGGATCTAGGACGAGGAAAGGAGATTGCAGACAAGAAAATATTGACTTTAACCTCCGGAGCCATCCAGTAAGGAGTTCCAATAGAAGTGTTTCTTCTTTCTTGAGGCTGGTCATAATGACATGCCACACCAAAATCAACCAGCTTCACACTTCCATCACCAGTCAAAAGGATGTTGTGACCTTTGATATCACGATGCATGCAGTTGTGTGTATGTAGATGTGTTAGTGCCTACGCGAATAATAATTTGATTTTAATCTCCCATAAGATATTTGTGTAGCGTTAAAACTAAAAGGAGCATCTCACATCGATCACTTCTCGTAAAATGTAAGCCAATTGTGATTCCGTCAACTTTCTACCTTCGAATTTTTTGAGTCCTTGGCTTATGTCAGTAACCGAACCTCCAGAGCATAACTGAAAAGTTTATAGAACAATAGATTTATGGCTGAATTGGTTAGGTCAAGGATGAACCATAGCTTTATTGTCTGGGTGTCTAGGATAACTATGTGCTTGTGTCACGTACCTCCATAACGTACCAAAGTTGAGAGTCCTCTATTCGGGGAAGCCTTTTGAAATAAATTCCATCAAATGAGGGGAGATTTGGGTGAATGCTCAACTGCTGTAGAACAAAGAGCTCCTCTTCAGCCTCTTCCATGTTCTCAGCCAAGTTTTCCAGGATTTTGACAGCAACGAGATGATCTTTTTCTGAAATTAACGAGTGGATGTAATTACGAAGCTTTTCAATTGAGTAAAAAAGGGTGCCACTCAACTTACCATCTTCATTGGACAAATCAAGAGCTGCGTACACTTCTCCATAAGTTCCTTCTCCAACCAATTCTTTCAATTCGTAATTTGTTGGTTCTTTGAGAGTTTCAAATTCAATTTTATTGCTCGCGAAACTCATTTTCCTCCGAAGTTGTAAAATATCCAGGGTGAGTTTTTAATAATACTCAACACAAGAGAGTAGAGAGTGAAATATTTTCCCTGCTCGACTCCTTGTGTGAATGTCGATAGAAATGAACAGGATTTCGTCCTATAGAAGTTTCAAGTGAGACTGAAAAGGTGACACAGTCAGAGAAGCCACCAAAATTGCAAAGATACCTTACAACGATGATTCTTCTTGCATGTTTCTCTCGCAAGACTTTCATGCGACAGTACGACTGGTGCATCGAAAGACCAAGCATGAATACGCCATGTGAATCGGTGTGGTTAATTAGATTAGTGGCCGAATGTACTTCTTAGGTTTTTGTCTAATCTGAATTTCTAAGTGTAAGGACTGCTTGATAATTATGATAAGTGACATTATGCATAAATCGATGAAGTAATGGAGTACATGTTTCTCGTGGTTCATCGGCAAAATCCGATGCTAAGGGTAGATTCTATTGTTTGTAAAAAGTAAACATTTTATTTCGAGTTGTATTGCTTTATTGTTAATAATTTAGCAGTACACACAACATACAGGTTCACATAGTGGAATTGAGAAAATTGAAAATTCTTAATTTACCACATATTTCGTCTACTTTTCATTCTTCGTGCTACACTAACTCATAACGTCGTAACATTCACTCATGGAGATCCACTCTGAATATTTTCTCCACATTCAAACCTAACAAAATCGACAACTTCTGCTCCATGTTGCAACAGAAAGTCTCTCACAGTTAAATCAGGATCAAGTAAAAACTCTTGATTCAAAAGGACATTCTCCGTGTCATCTACCAGCTCTACATTAACGGAATCTTGATCTTCCGAGCTCTCTCCTTCTTTTGTTGGCACGTCTTTGGCTTGTACAGGTGCTTTCTTCTTTGGAACCTCTGACATTTTGCCTATTTCTGCAGGATTCATGCCTGAGAGAAATAAAGATTTGCGATAAACATCCATGCACAAAATAAATATAATATATTTTTATAATAACTAGTCCATATTACCAACTATATGTTGGCACAGCTGCCTTCCGATTTCAGCGGCAACCTTTTCTGCTCTTTTTGAATCCTTAAATTTATAAGCTACGACAGCTCCGAATCTTCCGAACTGAACAACTTCTTTATCAGCGTCAGCTGACGCTGGATGAGTGTAACCAGCTAACAAAACAGGTCCTGATGACTGAACAAAAACTGCTCTTCTACCTTGGATGTTTTCTCCTATTTCCCCAATCGAAACTGCGATTTCGTCCTGCAGCGATCTTGACTCACTCAATGGAACCGCCCCCAAATCCGATTGATTCAAGCCATTCTAAATACCATAAAACAAAAAAACATAAAACAATTTAATTGTAAGTGAAAATGAGAGTTGGTTTGCGTCGACTACCTTTGCTGGCAGTTTTTTCAGTATAATATTTTCATTTTACCTTCATAATGCCCCCTTCAATTGAATTAGATTTCTTGGCCTCAGAGTAATTGTAACATGCCTGCGTGACACGGTTGACTAGAGACTGGAACTTTTTATTTCTCGCGACGAAATCAGTTTCGCAATTAATTTCGGCCATGACCGCATTATGCTGAGATGCCAAGATCGACACAAGTCCTTGTCCAGTAGCACGTCCCTGAAGTTTTGTCGCCTTCTCCCAGCCATGTGCTTGTGCTTGCTCCCTTAACCAAGACTCTGCCTACACGTTCCACCCAACGAATTCAAAATTACAACTATGTAAATAAAAATTGTAAAATCATGTTCTCTCATGTACATTCAGCTAGGGAACTATTTACCTGTTTAACATTATTATCATGCTTTTCCAAAGCTTCTTTGCACTTGACAAACGAGTAACCCGTAGCCTTCCTTAATTTAGCAAGGGTGCTTTTCTCCACGGCCACTGCAGGACCCAACAGTCCCCTGCACATGTGGAAACTCCTCCACACCCCCAAAGGTCTCATCCTCCCTGCAGAAACTCTACAGCCTTTAAAAGCCCACACAACTGGCTTCCAGTCTCCTGACACTTTAAAACTTTGAAGTTCCAAACAGGGTCGATGCAGCCGTCGACAGAAGCAGCAGAATAAGCAAAATTTCAAAACTCTAAAACTCAGCTAGAAACGCGTGAAAATAAAGATTGTCCACCGGGCAGACGAATTCAGCGCCACGGCAAACTCGATGATGAAATTATTTCATCATTCGACAACCGTTCTTTCATGAGATTCAGTGCATCCGCATCGATCGACTTACAATTAGACGGCTGTGCTCATCATCATTACACTAGAGGCACAGGCTTATTATATCTTTCGACACAAAAAACACACTGAAATTCGGGTTTTGTTTATGGATTATGCAACAACCTGTATGCCCTTTCATAGACTTGATGCACTTGTAGAGCTTACTGTTGATTTGTGGGATCTACATTCTTTCGTAATTACTTTCAAAAAATAATCAATGCGGGGTTGATGCTCTCAAGCAAGTTTTGTTTTGGGAAATGTCTGTATTTAATAATTCAAATTCGCCTTCTCACTACTGGTATGTTGTAAGCAAAATAATGATTCTTCAATAAAAAATCTTGTATTATAACTTCTTGTGGAATATGAAGAAATTGTTATTTATTTCTTAACATAAATCTATATTGTGTTCCTTGTGTTTGTTAATCAATTTTATATATTTAAAAAAGGTACAGTATAATTATTGCTGCTGGTCTGACTAAAAAACATCCCTTTATTCCCCGTACACATCTTGTCATCGTAGCTTGGCAGGCTATCTAGAATCGAGTTCAAATAAGCATGTTGTAGAATCTCTGTTTGTCTTAAACTTTGACATCCACGTACTTCTCATGCTCATGATAAGTTACTGAAACCCAATAATGGATAAAACTAAACTACGATTATAAATTATGCTTAAACTAACACGCTCCGGCAGATCAGAGTGTTTACACCCTCTTCGATTAACTGAACTCTTTATTAAACTATACATACTATAATCATCGGCTACAAAATTAAAATCTTTCTGTTAAAGGTCCATTTACTTGTCAGTATACTAATGATTATACATCATTAACAGGCTGTAGCGTGTCCTTCCCTATATATGGATTTTTTTATTTAACTACTATTGACCAATAATACGAAAGAACTGAAAACATTTTGCTTCTTGGTTACATGTTACTTTGTGGAGATCCCTTCCGTATTCTGTCTGTGCCCTCAACGACTCTTGCATCTCTTTACTGAGCATGATTCCAACTTGCAGCAATTAATAAGCCGATGCCATTCATCATGTGAATCAGTGTTAGGTTTCACTATTTCATTGAAGCTGCAGTAGTTTAGAAAGCGAAGGCTCCCTGTTTTAAGTAAGTGCATCTTGTCGAGACTACTACTTTTTGTGTGCAAGTTTTGCAACTAGGCCAAGCTTGAATACCAGTTCAGGCTTACATTTCGATTTATATCGTATTCTCAGTATTTTTGCTACCAGCTACCCCTCTAGCGTCTAATATCACTTTCATATACGTACAGCAGTTGAGTCAGAGGTTCATCTTAACCTTAACTGTGCACATCAGATCACCGAGTCCCGAGATGATTCAGACCAATAACGAGTGGGAAGAAGGCGTTCTGGAAAAGGTAAGCACAGTCGCTAAATCTTCATACATTATCATATATTTCTGCAACGATAATTATAAAATTGTATTTAAAAGTTCAAAGAAAACACTGAAGATTTGTGTCAGGATAAAATAACATTGATCCGCTTTCTGAAAGGTAATTGAATAAATACTAATTGTAAGGTTAATGATATCCTTCAACAAAGTTTGTCTAACAACTTTTTTGCGTGCAGCAAGAGAATATAACCTGGAAAAAGCAGAAAAAATGCTTCGTGAGGTAGGTCACACGCAATGTGTACTTTTCCTAGTTTATAATGCACAAGCTAACGCACAATATCTGCATCTGTCAGTCTCTGCGTATTAAAAAAGATTCGTTCAATTGTTGTTCAAGGCGATTGAGTGGCGAGAGTCCAACGATATCGATAGTCTATGCAAATGGGACGCACCATGCTACCTGAAAGAAGACTTACAGTATGAAATCATAGGTTGTGATCACGACGGTGGGCCAGGTCAGGATACAAAAAAGTCTTCAATGTTCCTGTTTTCCTGGTTTACTTTATCTTGTTATCTTACTTGCGAATAGTTTTATGGCTTCCGATGGGAAGATGGAACGCTAGACCATGGATCGAACAAGGAAACGCCAATGAAATACTGAGATGGGCATTTTCCCTATTGGAACATGCGTTGCGATGCATCAAGGAAACCAAAGGAGGAAAGCATCAAATCACAGCGATTTTCGGACTTGAAGAAATCTCCTACTACAAAGCAGCTCATATTGAAAGTTTGTCACATTTGCCAATCAGGTTCAGTTGTAATTTGTACTAAATCTACCCTTTTGTCGTTTTTCAGGCTTGAAAACTCTCTATTCAGGATTCCAGATTTTGGAAAGATGCTACCCAGAGATTTTAAAGCGATTAGTTGTTATAAATGGTAAATAAAATTAGCAAAATATTCATGTAGGAATTCTCGGGTGACACTACTTTGATTGTGATTGTAGCTCCGTGGGTTTTCAACATACCCTTCAACTTTATCAAAGGAATATTATCCGAGCACACGAAATCCAAAATCCAAATATTTGGCTCAAACAAAGCAGAGTGGCTGCCGTATTTATTGGAATTAGCCCCACAAAGCTCTCTCCCCGCAGTTTATTTAGAAGATTGGAATGGCAACAAATAATTCAATTTTTTTACTCGCATTTAAATTACACTTAGTAATAACAGATTTATTTTGCATGTTCTTGAAAGCAAGAGATTATGTGTATTACATGAAAAAACACTACAGTAATTTAGTAAAAAGCAAAGTAGGAAAACTTATGTAAGCTCAATGAAACTGCTGTGTGCATCTAATTGTAGAAATTAATTATGAACGTTCATGAAGTCTTGGAAGTTGATTCCTAAGGTGTTCAGTACTCATCATCTTGAGCTCCTGTGTCAGTGCCAACTTCTTCGTAATCCCGTTCCAATGTCGCTAGGTCATCTCTTGCCTCCGCAAACTCTCCTTCCTCCATTCCTTCTCCCACATACCTGTTAATTGTTTAGACAACGTGAGTTCAGAGCTTATACCACCAACGCAACATCCTTCAAAGGGATTTATTTGTGTCTGTTTTTTGAATTAGCAAGTTAACCACTGCTTTGCTTTACCAATGAACAAACGCTCGTTTCGCAAACATCAAATCAAATTTTCTATTCACTTTAGCCCAGGCAGTTGCAATAGCCGTGTTGTTGGATAACATACAGACTGCACGTGCGACTTTGGCTTGTTCGGTTCCAGGAATCACTAAAAATTAAACATGAGACTTTCTTTCAAGTGACACACAATCTCTCAGTCGTCGTTACTAGCAAACGGAGCTTATTTTTAATGTTCACTTTACCAGTTGGAGCTTGGTTGTTAATTCCAACTTTGAACCTGAGGGTTTAAAAAAGCATTGCACATGTTTCAGTCAGTTTGGCCTTTATTATACAAAAGCTTTCAAGCTGTGAATCTAGGAACCAACCCTGTAGGACACCAATCAACAAATTGAATAGTCTTTTCCATCTTAATTGCAGCAATTGCAGCGTTCACTTCTTTAGGAACAACATCTCCTCGGTACAAAAGACAGCAAGCCATGTACTTCCCTATCGAACCAGAAACAAGCAATTTACTGTGATATAATAATTACACTAATTACAGTAATAGGATACAGAGGACGGAAGGTCCTTTGCTCACGCAATGGGATGAACAGACTTAATCACAGAGACATTGACATCTCACCTGATCTAGGATCACATTTCACCATCGTGTTGGCAGGTTCAAAGCAACTTTTTGTTATTCGAGCAACAGAAAAGTCATCATGATACGCTTTCTCAGCAGACACTATTGGAGCGTATGTCACCAGAGGAAAGTGGATCCGAGGGAAAGGCACCAAATTTGTCTAAAGAATACATAATGTGTTTTCATCAATAATGTGAGACGAAATCTTCCTGGTATCACTTCAACTGAAAGCGATGATTCTACGTTCACAGTTCATCTTGGCTTAATTCAATATCAAAAAGTTAGGGAACCGAGAGTAGAGGTTGCGAGAAAAGTAATCAAGTTTCCTTTTTGTTACGTGCCACTCTACTCTGAATTGAAGTCCATTTGAAAATTTCGAAATTACAGCGTAAAGTAACTTGAACCATCCACGAGTTCGACTTATATAAAAATATGCCTTGTAAATGAGACGCTGCGTAGGACGCGGTCATCATTATAGTTGAAAGTAAGAATTCGGAGAAAATGAATGTCATTGTTGGACGTGTGTGTGTGAGACAATACTCGCTGATGAAGTCGAGTCTCTTCCTTATTTAAGTGATTCTTTGGTTGACGGAGGAGAGAGAAAGTATGAAGACGATAGCGTGTATTATTTGGTCTTTTGATGCTATGATACCTGAAACTCGTTCAGATCCACATTCAAGGCTCCATCAAATCGTAATGAAGCTGTGATGGAAGATACAATCTGTCCAATCATTCGATTCAAGTTACTGTAACTCGGTCTTTCTACACCCAAATTTCGCTGACAAATGTCATAAATGGCTTCGTTATCCACGATGAAAGCGCAATCAGTGTGATCCATGGTAGTGTGGGTTGTCAGAATCGAATTGTAAGGTTCTACAACTGAAGTGGAGACCTGTAACGAAAATCGAACATGGAAAAATTTAAAGTCTTGCTCATATGCGATGCAAACAAGAATTTCTCCACTAAAAGTTTCCAACCCCGTGGGGATTAAACTTGTACGGAGTTTGAAACTAGAGACAAATGTAAACTACGCAAATATAATTCTCAGACTTCTGCTGCGTGTTTACTTCTGCAATACCATCACTTCCGAAACAAGTATCGATCTTTGCCAAGTTTAAAATAAATGTGAAAGTAGCCTGGGTTCTGGGTATGTCTGTGTATATAGTGAACTTAGTGAAGTCAATAAATAAGGGTTGCATTTCAATGTTAAATAACTAATTGAAATTTCACACACGTCACATTCAGCTTTTGAATGAGGTGTGCTTTTCTTTCTTGTTGTACACTTTTAGAGGTGCACCTGTACACAGTACAAACCTACTTAACATCCATCACGAACAGCAAAAGGTTAATCGTATCGGAAGTCAAAGCGAAAAAGTGTATTAAACTACCTGGGGTGCAGGATAAACTGAGAATTCCAACTTTGCTTTCTTCCCGTAATCTACTGAAAGTCGTTCCATGAGAAGGGATGTGAAACCTTGGGAAATAAAAATATTAAGGAACAAAATCAGGCCCGTGAGGAACAAAGAATATTTCAAATTAATCTCTCCGAGGCTTTCTAGTACCTGATCCAGTTCCACCACCAAACGATCGGAAGATTAGAAATCCTTGCAGCCCTGAGCATTGATCTGATAGTTTCCGGATTCTAAATGAATATGAAAACAAACTTAAATCTTTCGAGAAACAAACAAAATCTGAATAAGTTTCATACGTTTCAGTAACTCTGTCAATGATTTCTTTGCCACACGTGTAATGTCCCCTGGCATAGTTATTTGCCTAGAATGATTAAGACGTTCATAAAATCGTAAAAAGTAAAAGTAAATCTTGTAAGCATACGCAGGACAAGTTTGCTCGGGCATTCGGAAAGTTAGGTTTCTTACCGCATCTTCTTTCCCCGTTAACATTTGGTCTGGATGAAAAAGTTTTTTGTAGGTTCCTTGCTTTATTTCATCTGCAATATTGACATATGTGTGAATTGTATTATCTTTATCGCAACGATTGCCTGCATCCAAACCCAATCTACTCAAATCAAATCATCTTCCCCATACATCCCCTAAAAATAAAGCGATTTGTTCATAGGAGGTCTCTTGAAGTAAGGTGACACGACGTCAAGTCAAGGCTTATCAAATGATTGCAAGGCTATTGGTTGGGTGATTTATGAGAATTTAAGTGACGATGTCGATGAGAATATACTGAAGGAAGCTGGTAATTTATGAGGAATCGAGAAAATCACCTCTTTCATCTTTTCACTCTTTCTAACACTTATCAAAATTAACTTGCAAGTTCTTTTCTTCATCCACACACATCGTAGCACCAAGAAGACCCAATAAATTGGACGAAGGAACACTTACCCACAACGCTAGGCTCTAGATCAACGAAGATTGCTCTAGGGACGTGCTTTCCCGAGCTCGTTTCACTAAAGAAAGTATTGAATGAGTCGTCGGCCACACCTTTACTGGTGTCTGAAGGCATTTCGCCATCAGGAAGAATCCCATGTTCAAGGCAATACAGCTCCCAGCAGGAGCTCCCCATCTGTGACCCCGCCTGGCCGATGTGAATGGATATTACCTCACGCTGAGACGTACGATCAAATAATCATTTCAATTAGACACTTCAACAGACATGGCAGCTTTAATTTGTAAGATAGAAAACTTTAAAACAAGTACCATTTTAATTGATGACGTGCCTACAGGATATGTTCCAATTCAAAACTCTCTTTCAGCTGTGTGTGTCAAGCAAGTTTGAGACAATCACCGAACGATCTTCAGACACGTAAGAACAAAATGACTTCTGAGTTTTAATTAAGAGCAAATAAGTTTGAGGAAAACGGATGCTAAATTTTAATGCGCTAACTCAAGATATTATTTATATTCTACGAGCTTTAAATCTACGACTACTATTACATAAGGAATACTTGATGGGTTAGTAATTAGTAATTATATTCAAGCTTACTTATCACATGAAGCATATATTAGAATCTTAGGACGGACAGTATGTTTCATCAACCACAGGAAGTTTGGTTTGAGGTCTCGTCTCAATGTAATCCATTCACTTCCTTCAGTCTCCACAGTATATTAAATTGCTTGTCGGATTGCATTCAAGTCATGACATTCTGAAATGTAGACATTTGACTTTCCTGAACCGAACAATAGATTCCTTTTTGCATTCAGTCCAGAAGTTTTGCACCGAGTAACATGAGCACCATTGATGGATTTCGTCTCAAACTAATTCTGGAGTAGACCTGGAACACTAAATCATCCTAGTGGCCCATTAATGAAAGAGTAATGAATCCCCTTATCTTCCCTTAAATGTGTTGCTAATTACACTTAATTCCCAAAGTGGATCATACCTACCAATTGTATAGCACATGGCTTATTTACGTCTCCGTCGGTAGTTAAGACGAGACAGAAGTATTATGAGACTCGATTCTTTTCCTCGTAACGCTGCAATGCGCCACTCTACTTCATGTGCATTATTATCGGGTATCAGAATCTTAAATCAACAGTAATCACTTAATTTCATTCTTCAGAGAATCCGATTATCTAGCAAAGCTAATAGGAAAAGGAGCAGGAGAAACACGAAAAGTCCATTTTCTCAGACGAATTCAGAAAATTAATTAGCGGAAGATAATTATTCTTGTTTTAGTTGGCTTTCGCTTTGAATGAACAAACCCAGTTTGACTGACTACAACCGAGACACTTGAAGACTTAATCAGATCATAAATACCTCAGTGTTTCCGATTTACAGTCAGCACCGTTCCAAGTCACCGTGACCGACTGTCAACTTCACGCATTCCACTCGGTTAATTTCAATAAAAAAATCGGCAAATAGATTTCTTCCTCAGTCTACTTTGTACCAATTAGTGAACCACAATTTCTCATATTGCATGCACCCGGAAACGCTTCCTGGTTGGCAAGAAACTTCACCTTGCGCGCTCTAGACAGAAAACCTAAGAAATGATAAAACATTGTCTTTCATGAACTCTACTTAACCTCATTCGTCCCATCAGCATATATTACGTGTATAGAATTCCACGCAGTAATAAAGCGGCACTTAATTATCGGATTATCTTTAAGCTTCTTTGATTCAATTTTGTAATCAGACTTCATTTTGAAGTCTGATTTCGTTTCCACTTTGTTTCTTTCGAAACTTCATTTTCGAGTGACGTACGTCCGTACGATGGAACAATTACTTTCTTTACTTTGACTACTTTAACTATAAAAGTACTAATGGCTTTTGTTAGTACGATCACGATTTACTGAAGGAATCAAAGGATGAAATTAAACTATAAACCTACAACTAAGACTTATTCTAACGAGAATATTCTAAATAATTGGGCACTTTAAATCAATGATGCGAAAAATCTCTTCTAGTGTTTATCTCTGCATAATACTTTCTGTGTGTAAGTCGATCTCCATTTTCTTACAGAATACTTTAAGCATTAATCCCATTCAATAGTGATCAGATGTACTCCAATTTTCACTTAAGTTAGAAACGGAGCATTATGACAAACAAGTTTGTATGTAAACGATTTGCAATATTGCAATGTAACGCGAATGAAGATTAAACATTATTTACACATCTTTTAGACTTTGGAGTGCGCGAGAGGCTTTGACTTTCCGTACACAACTCGCAATCAAATGCCTTCCTTGAGCTTGGAGAGAAGTGACTTGAAATCTAGAAATGAAGTTCAGCTTCAATAACAAGTCATATTTAGAGACCTAAAAATTACGCTGAAATAATAAAAGTTGAAGTTTGCGTTTGAGTTTTAGCAGTGGGAGAATCTTCCTCGGTGTTGGATCCAATCGTGCGAGTTCACTTAATGGATGGGACAGAACGGAGAAAAGCTCAGTGCTTCGGTGCCCTTGCAGCTGAACGGAGATCCACAAATCTCAATTTTCTCCTCACCACCGAGTTGTCTCACTTCCTGCGAAGAACTTGTGTTCCTCTTTGCAAGATTCACCTCACAGCTTTATTGTGCCTCACAAAATCTGAGGCTACTTGAGACAATCTAGAGTTTTAAGAGAAAGTCAAATTAACTTGCTTCTGCTATTGAGAATGCGAGAAACCTGAGACAACTGAAACTGAATAAACTTACTTAAATGATTACAATCTCGAGATATCATAAAGTCTCACTTTTCTCTGTCCAAAACAGAAATCACTTCAAAGGATAATATCTCAAGAAGGAGCTGAAGAAGCTGAATCAGTTTTGAGGGAAAACTCTACTGACTGTTGTTTGTAGTCACTTGTTTTCTGACTGTTGCTTTGTTCGTTGTAATGGAAGTGGTGGAGCTTCAAAAGCCATTCCACCATGCATACTGAGCCCTTCAACTTTCTTGAGGAAAAGGAGATAAATTAATTGTCATAATAATAAATCATATCCTGTGACACGAAGACACGACACAAAGTAAGAAGTGTACTCTACCCCATCATCCTTCTTCATACTTATTTATGTGGCAGAAGCAATCCAATCTCTACACACTATATTGCGTGCATCAAGTGGAATTTATATGAATTTATTGTCTTCCAACACTGACATAAATCTCATCTGAGTTGTCGAAATCAAACTCCCAATCGAATATCCAATCTTCCGAAGCGAAATCTCATCTACGCCAACATTACTGATATCCACAAAACTCAGATTCTCATACATTCTTATGGTTGATAAACAATCTCGGTTTCTGCTTTCTGCTCGAGATTCTAGTCTACAACGTTCTGTAGAATCTATCGACGCACATTACGTGTCTCAAGGAAATATTTGTCACCACCGTAATATATGCTTCTTTGGATTCCAGAGCCATCCACTAAGAAAGCTACACTCGTGGTAAGGAATATATTATAACATATTATATATATATATATACTAGCATCCGTATACAACTAGACATCCCTCTATACTAACCTTGCACTAGAGCGAACAATTTAGTACACTTCGTATGACATGCCTTTATAGGAGAGATTACGAGAAGAGATTGTCGCCAAAAGTCGATTTCACTTGGTCCTTTTAGTCCTGCTACTTTTTGTTCAGAAGTTTAAGTAGTTTTTCGTGAAAGGGATGAATTCGAGTTGAAGAATCTTTGAAGAAGAAATAAGTCGTCATGTTTTGTGGATTTGACCTAGTAGTAAGCTAGTAAGAATGGTGTGTAGTTGGACAATGCATAATAAAACTCTGAGAAGGACATATTGGTCTCAAGTTCACAAAGTGTGTCATCCGACCCCAAAGCCCAATAATCAGGGAGAGAAAGCTCAGCTAAGTAAGTCTCTCTGACCGCTGTGCAACCCTCCTACTAACAGATTTCAGCAGTCTAGTAGTTCGTCTACGTACAGTTTCATTGGGAGAATTTGGTATTTTGTGGCGAGAGATGTAAGTAGGTTGTATATAGATCTTTATTTGGGTTGTCTACTTCGAATAGTTCGCGAGCCTAAAGAGAAAGTCAGTTTATTCCAAGTTGTAAAAACACAGACCTCACACAGGAAGGAAGCATCATGAACCCTCTACTCTGCTGTCTGTGGTGCCTGTGTGCAAACACACTCCTCTCTAGATCAATTTTTATCTCCGGAGTACACTGGGTGATTTAATGTAAGAGGCTATTACATTAGAAGTTGATTGCACTGGTACAGCTTGGGGCATTACGATAGACTTGCAAAGAACCTTTTCCAACCCAACTGGCCACTTTTGTAGAAATAAACACTTTAAGAATCTTCACCTTTATTTCTTTTCTACATCATGTTCATGAGCCACATTTTCTCTTGATTACTTCCCTATCCATATCTTTAGATTTCCTTTTCATCTTCATCGGACAAAGAATTCGTCAATCTTCGAAGAATCCGTAGTTGGGAATTATAGGGGAAAACGTTTCTATTAAACTTTAATTGATTTGCAGGGAATCTTCTCCGAACTCATCTTCTGTTGCTGATTATCTGATGCTCAGGGCTTCCGCCCCGTTTATTCATCAAGAAGTTGTTTCTGCCGAAGCCAAAAAGTTTCACCTTCATTTGTCGTGCGACAGGTAAAACTTCTTTAGTCTTATAAGCATGAAGTAAAACGCGTGCCTCGTAGAATGGAGCATGTCACGGTTGTCCAACGATACGAGTTTAATTAAGGAATTTAAATGTACAATCATTGATTTTATATATTTATCAGACACTGGGTTGCAACCTTGAAATAAATTATTCCGATCGATGACGCAAATGAAACATTTACAGTTCACAATTGCTTAATATTGTCAAAGCTAATATGGTGTTTCATGCATGATCATTATTGTTTGTATTTCCATTCACTTTTCTATGAATTTGCACTTAAAACTTTTCAAATTAATCCGATTTTCTTAGAAGTAAAAAGTATGACTAAATGTTACAACTCGTAAAGAG
Organism: Isotomurus pseudopalustris; assembly: GCA_034698685.1. Lineage (NCBI taxonomy): Eukaryota > Metazoa > Arthropoda > Collembola > Entomobryomorpha > Isotomidae > Isotomurus > Isotomurus pseudopalustris. The sequence continues at coordinate 63,755 of JAQGBV010000020.1, forward strand.
CCCCACGAAACTCTCACAATCAGTCTCATAGATAGCAACGTAAACTCACTATTTGACTGCAAAGTTTACATTCGCCCTGTCTATAGCTCAATAAAGAGATTTTCCTTTCCAATATAAGCTACTTGAAGCAGTTCGCAATTTTCTTTCCACTGTGCTATTTCAGAGTCAAGTTTACTTTAAAATTCGAAATCATTGTCGCTATTTTTATTTCCTTTCTGTCCACAATGCCCACACAGATCGATTGTAAGGCCATTCTCACTCTCATTTCATGTTTAGGACACGTTTCACGAAAGAAATGTCGTTGCCGTCGAAAGGGAAAAATACATAGATTGCCTATAACACCTTTGATATGAACTTTCATCTTTTACGTGTGTGGTTTCCCGATACATAAATAATTAATTGTAAATTTTACTAAAATATTTACGTCATTTGTGAAACACTGAAAACAGTACGAGCTTCAGAGTAATAAATTCAGAATGAAATCTTATTTTGAATGAAATATTGATCTGACAGAAAAGTAAAGAATGATTTGATCGAGTGTAGTTTTAGCCACACAAACCCAACAAAACCAGTCATAAATCAGCACTTTGAACAGTCTAAACTGTAAGTGAAATATCAGCCCTTGTGATGCACAGTAAACTCAATTTATGCATTTTCATCTATTATTCGAATTTACATTCTCGTCTTATGTGAAACGTAATTTCTTACGGCAGCTTTTCTGTTTCATTAGTCAAAGCCAGCAAATAGTTCTGACAGGTCCAAATACTTTCATACGCCTATTCCTTGAAGCCCGAAGCTCTGAGAGAAAGTACATCGATTTTTAGTAAAAATAGGGCAAAAACTACATAAAGGCAGTAATAGTAAAACTTAAAGAAATAAGGAAATGGAGTGGGCTGGCAGAGTAGTAGGTTGAAAAAATGAGCAAAGTCAAAAGAAACATGAACATGAGTAAGCTTTACTAGGATTACGAGATGAATCGAATCGGCTGTAAAGGAAGTAATTCCATTTCCTCCAATGCTACTCAACACTCAGCACAAATTAATTTTCTTAAAATAACAGTCTTTTATCCTTCAGCTGCACTACAATACACATTATAATTCATGCAAACCACTCTCACTAAAAATCACTTTTTATTCTAGGTGAATCTTGAAAGAGACTGTCGTATAAAAGAATTTTTGATTTTTTAAAATTGAATGCTACTTTACATTAAATACTGTGTAACCTTTCAAGTCAAATTAACAGCTTATGAGTGACAAAGTCTTACTTAAGTGTAAGAGAAAGCATGTGTGTGGAGAGTGTGGAGAACATAGCTCTGCTGTAGTAAAGAAATTCACCTCTCGTTATTATTAACATGCTAACCAGTGATTGAGCATGATAGGCACAACAATTACAGGACTTGTTTTACATGCAACGGAGAAAGTTTGTTAAGTACAACCTCCGACAGTAAGTTGACCTAAAGTCATGGAGTTTGAGTGAGACCATGCATGCGTGTAAAGTTACGTCAACACGATTAGGAAACCAACTAAACCAAGTAACACGAAGATTATGTGATTGATAGGTGTGAGACATGCTATTACTTTTTCACCCCGAAAGTGTTGTGCCCTGTCTGCATTTCCTTCAATTACTTTCTGCATGTCAGCCCACAATTACTCTCTGTACGGAATCGATCCTTCAAATATTCCTGGGCGCAACTTCCTACACAAAAATTCATCAAAAAAAACTATACGTCATGCCAAGCAAGCTAAGAAGAAGAGTGTTGGAGGAACATACTGAATGAGTTTATCAATCAGCCATCTGTCAAGTTAGTCTTTGAGCGCTCATACCTCATCTGCTCTGTCATGGGAAAACCATTTATTTGTCAGTTTTCTTTCTTGTCATGTTTCGGCAGTTGCATGACAATGCTTTCTACCTCTCAAAAAACTCTCACAATAGCAATTCTTCCGAAATAGAGAAAACAGAATAGAAGTGAACCTTTGCTTTCTGAAATAGGTACTTTCCAAATATTACGTCGTCTAGTGAATGTTACGAAGTTCTCGTATCTTGCATTGTCTGTAATCTCCATATTGATAGAATTCTCTCTGAAGAATGGATAGATAAGAAGTTCCAACTACAAGTACGAAGTAACTTAAGTATCACACGCACATTATGTGACTCGAACCATGTTACGAAGCGTGCAAAATAATGATATTTGGGGAGCTTTCTATTATAAACGAAAAATAATCCCTATCCACGCCTACGTAAGACAGACAGTTACCGTCGAATTTAATTACGAATATTACGAAATTCAAAATTTCTGTGTCAGCACTGTTCTTTTAATATTGGTCCTTGGTCCTTATGTTAATTCGGGATGAATAGGAAAAATTGCTTTCTTTCAACTTCTTGAAGAATCTTTAGAAGTATCAGACGCTAACTAGTGATTGCTACAAAAAATTACATCCAAAACTTCTTCGGGGAATAGGCCACCTGTTTAGGAACTTGTGCTAAAGAAAATGAAAGTAAATCAGGAGAAATTTAATCAAAACTTCATACCTACGAATACTGTTGAAAAGGATTATAAAGAAGTTATAAATAATATGAAAAGGGAGTTTTGTAATTTTATGCTTTTCGTTCGTTGCATTCATGAAGTTAATTTTCACATGAAAAAAAAATTGGTTGGAAAGCAGATTATTGATTTATCCGAATGCTTCCTGATGCAACTGTCAAGCACGCTGCTTTGATAGTTGGACCATCACAAATTCATATTGACGCAATCACAAAGGGATTCGCAAGGGTTCACACATGTGAACGTAATCTGATAACTCGACATGAAAGATGCAAATTCAACAATATGATCCAAGTCTAGCATGATTTGAATTCTCAGCCAGTCTGCAGATGCTTTGTCTGTCATCTCATAATATTCAACTGCAGTAGAAAAGAAATCGAGAATTTTTCGATGAGATCTGTAGTAGCGTAAATATTTATTATTCGAGTTCTGCAGAAACTTCGTGTAATCCATGCGAGGCTCTTCTCGGTTTGTTTTCTGTCGCAAATCTCTTCATACTAGAAAGGAAAACGTTTCCAATTGTTTCATTTGTTTGCAAATAACTTATTCCTTGGAAAGTTGAGGAGTAATGAAGACTCGACTCGAGCCTCTTCACATCTCCACTGCAGGGAAACTTACAAGTGACAGAGGAGAAAAATAAACTTTTAAAATATATCAGCGTCAAGAATGCATGATATTCAGTATTCGTAGTGAGCTGTATTTCTGCATGAGTGTACACACAGACTCTTATTGTGATTCTGATTATATACCCTTCTCCCGCAGAGTCCTCAGAGTATTAATAGTCGTTTTCTGATTTGAGGTGACAGCATCTGCAGAAATATATGCAATTTTTATCTTCTCTACCACAAAGTTGTCTATTTACATGTAAATATTTTGATTCACGAGGCAGAAATCTCCTAAGTTTACCCATATTCCTTGGATATGTGAGATAGTGAGAAACACAGGATCGCAATGCATAGTAAGTAGAATTATGGCTTTTTATATTTGATATTCAGCCAAGGCTCTGCGCTTCTTATTAATATTGCACTAAAAAGATCACGAAACATGCAAACAGTTGACAGTCAACTGTACTTTATCACAACTCATATGAGAGATCGGGAAAAGGTTCATACATGTTTTCAGCTTTAACACACACCCTCTTGTAGTCGGCTGCAAACTTAGCTCCTATATATTACACACTCCAGATCTGATGCCTGATATTTACGGATGGCTGTGCCTGGTGATTTAATAATCCGGGGGTAATGGGGTATAAATGATAAGGTGTTGGTTAATTTCACTACGGAGCCTGAGAGTTTTCTAAAAGTATTACGTAAACAGAAATTACATGACATTTGGACTTTTGTATGCTAATATATCGGTTTATCTGTTTAAGTGTTCCGATCAGGGGGCCAATTTTCCATATTTATTGCCTCCTCTCTACTCACTCACACGTATGCAGATTATTAAACCTCACTTCAGTGTGGAACTTCAAAAATATTTTATTGCCTAGAAAGTTGGTTCAATGCCAATTGTTCCATTACTGGATACAATTTGTCCCAGCCCTTTTGACTAAGGTTTCGAACATGGTAAGAAAAATCACAACAAAAGTATCAAAGTTAACTAATAAGTTTATCGAAAATGTTATCCCATTTCATTGAAACAAGAATCGTAATTGGTAATTTACCAAAGTCTCAAGTGTAGTTTAATAAGTTTATGATACTTCCTTGACGATGTTTACACTTGACTGAATACAAATCTCATAAATCCATTAAGCGGACAAAGGCTCAACCTTGGAAGTTAAATAGAAACACAGAGATGCGGTGCACCACGCAATTTCCGAAGATGAATTCGTACGTCATATGGAACTAAGGGTGTAATTTAGTTCTTGAGAGTCTTTGACAAAAGAATCTTTCATTCAAGGGGTAATTATTTGGCCACAGTGATGAAGTGAGCTTGATGCGAAATTTTATTCTGCACAAGACATACTAATTTAACAAGATATCGTGTGCTTTCTCCATCAAACCGTAGACACACACAGCCAGCTGACAAGAGAAGTTAACCGAATTAACCCAATTCTATTCGCATGTCACAGTCATGGAAAGCAGAGAACATTATTTTCTTCTCTGTCAACTCTGTTGAAAGAGAATAAGCAAATCATCATAACAGGAGGTCGCATTTGTTCACTAACTGTAAAGGATCCAAGGACAGTCGCTATTCTTGTGAAGTCCTGTCCAATCTGGAAGAGTTGAATTCTGAAACATAAAATATGTTGACTTTTTACAGGACTGTCAAAATCGTATAAAATATTGACTTGACATTCACTACATTCTATGATTCCATTAGAAGTGAAAGGGAAGAAACACATCCCACTTTCATCCTTTCCATTAGATTTTCCAGTCTGACATTTTTACTCTTGCTTTCACCCCTCCTTCTCATTCAAAAGGAAATTGCATTGTTCATCTCTTTACAAAGATTTTGTCAAAGTGCTTCCTCCTCTACCGACAAGGCCTATTCTCTCTCCTTCCTCGCACCAACTTTCAACTTTCCCTTTGTTGCTCCTAAAATTTAAGCTTGAACGCATCAATGCTAACATTGCCCTACAATTCACTTTTTCTTGTAAAGCCCTTTTACATTTTCCGTAGGAATTAATAATTCAAAGCAATTCACACCTACACGAATATTTTAGAGGAAGCGTCGTTGTTTTATCCCGAGACTAGCTTTGTTAGAAGAGTTGAATGAATTAATGGTCTTCGGAAACTAGAAGAGAAAGCGACTCTTTTTATTTTCTCCATTCAGGAGACACTGATAATAAGATCAATCATACCTATTGTGTCTACTGTTAGAAATCCAACATACTGGCGTACATTCCATTTTTTCTACGCGCTGCAGTTGTTTGAATATTTGCTTTTCAAGTTGCTTGTTGCAAGTGTATGTTGTGTATTTCTTTTTAAGCATGTGTGTGTGTGTGCAATGCAATTTGTGTTGGTAAACAGAAGTTCGCCCGTATCTGCAGTGTACACTTGACAGTCCAAATTGTCTTAGGAGTCCAGTGAAGAACTTGTTTTATTACTCTCCAGTCCATTTGCTGTGCTTTAAACCTATCGGAAGCAAAAAGGGAAACTTGAGCTGGTTAGTGAGGACAATAGACTCCATAAATCCCGGCTGGGACACAGGGATAATATTCATGTGAAGACAGCGTATGTTTTGTGCTACTTCACCATTATCTTCTTCAAGAAACTCCCTTCGTTTTTGAGACAGTTAAACCTCAGCTTCCTTCCGGACACTTCATATCACGAGAAAGGCTGTCAGCGTGTTTGTATCCCTGCACTGTATTACGAGTTAAGCTGTGATCCGGCATATAAATACTCTGATGGCTTGAAAGGAACGATGCGGTTGGGCAAATTAAATTTATTGCGAAAAGAAAAACTCAGCAAAGGCTATTTGCCACTAGGCTGCATCACACAAGAGAGCATCTCTGGAATGGAGACGTATACACTAGTCCATTTAAGATGTAATTGAATGAAGAGTAAAAGAAGAATTAGTGGTATGGTCTAATGTATTTCCTGGCCTACATACGCTCCAGTTCTGTTTCAGTGTGCATACGAACCTCAACGCTAGTGTCTCCTCTCCGCAGTATCCTCATTCCTTGAAGAGAGATTACGGATAACAAAAACAATCAATCTTCTCTGAAAGAATTAAGTAGGATTACACTCATCTGTCGTAATGCGGAGATATTTCATTTAATACAAAAATCAAGAGAACTGTCTAATAGAATCTCAAGACGGTCCTTGTACATGTTTATAATGAAAGGCTAAACACTCCGCCAGAAGTCGGAAGTGGAAGTGATGACGTTTGAAATAAACAAGACTCGAAAGGTAATCAGATGTACAAGGATGAATTACCAAACAGTGAATGTTCTGACGTAACAGAAGTATATTTTAACTTCTGTTCATTAGAACGAGGACAAAATCTGAATAAAAATTAGAAGTTCATAATAATGAAAAGTGCCAACTGTTTCCTCCTCACTACTTTCAATTAACTTAAAGAGTGACCTGCAACTGCAAAAGCGGGGAGAAACATTTTCACAAGGGCAAAGCAAATTAGCAACTCTGCACTGTGCCCGCATACGGTCTCGGTCATGGTTTATTTTACTCAATTCATCTCAAGAATTACACAAATTAATTAGTTTAGGAAGTTGAAAGCATTCATTAGGATAACAAAGGTAGTTTCTCCCGCAAAGAAAGTCGACACCACACACCCGTCAAAAAGAAAGCAAGAAACACCTTCGGCAGTGACAAACATTTTTTTCACCTTTGAGTGAGAAAAACACGATTTATTACTTTGAAAAGCTGTATGCCCTATAAACCTGTCAACTCAAATGAGAGCAGCAGGTGTTTCACATTGAAAGGAAAAGGAGGCTCTCGAGAGAAAAGCAAATATCGGAAAATTGTTTCTTATCACCTGGGAGTGTGTGCACGGCAGAATTTGCAGAATAGCAATACAAGTCTATCAAGAGTGACCTGCAATGCACACAAAAATCTCAAGCATCACCAAATAGACGCGTGGTCCCTGGGGATCTCAGTTTTAATGAGCGGTTGTGTTGCGTGTTCGTAAACGTCCTCAAAAACACTACTAACTTATTAGAAAGTGTGATTCGAACTTTTAAACTTTATTTCGGGAGTATACAAAGTCCTTCCAATTATCTATCATCAGTAGTTTGACCTCTCTCAAAACATCAACTTGAGAGCAAAAGTTTACAGACCATCATTACCAACAAGTAACAACTTTATTTCATTTCCAGAACTCTAAAAAAGTAATTAACAAAATGCAATTCTCTCTCTTTCCAAACGGTAAGCAAGTACGATGTTAAATTGTAGTTTTACTTTTAGACTAACTTTAATAAGTGAGTAAGTAGAAAATAAACAGAATACACGGAACATCCAGTGAGCATTTTAATGCATTCAAATATTCAAATGAAGTTATCCATAATTCTGGTAGACTTGCAGAACGTTTCTCGCTTTTTCATTCACAGTTTCGTCATCCTGTACTCTCCACCGATGAGTCTGTAATTTAGCAAATTTTTCGGGTGAACAACCAATGACGCATATTCGAGGTCAATAATAATTAGTCAAACGAGTGATTCAATCATTTCGCTTGAGTTAGTGAATTAAACGAGTTTTAGATTTTTGCCACAAGTCCTTCACCTTTCGTTGTATTCCCCGATCCAATGTAAGTTGCACAATAGCTAATCGCCGTCTCCAGAGATATCTTTCAAAATCGATGGAATGAAGATCCTTGAAAATGTGTTCCATCAAAGCATGTTCCCTGAAAGCACGGAAGTAGTGCACATTGTGCTTTAAAAATTCCCCATAAACTTTAAAAAGCCTTGAGTGTGAAGTAAAGCAAAACAAGTTGAATTGGCCCGATCAAATGGGGAGAATAAAAACGGCTGGGTGATTTCATTAGCATGCGAGTTTAACTGGAACACTTGTAGATTCTCATTCCGTAGGGAAAACACCGGAGAAAGTCTATCGCTGCTGCCTTCCCAGCAGGAAGTCTATTTATAGTAGTCTTCTTCACTCTCTCCACCGCGTGAAAAGCGCAAGGTGAAGCCCACCAACCAAAGCGGTTGATATCACAAAGTGTATAATATTCTCTACGAATAAGCAACATTACTTTCTCTGAGTATTATTTTCCATTACCTCGACCCTTTTCCAACTGGGAAGTAATCTTCAACTTTCAGCTCCAACTTGTCAGAGTTCACGTATTCAGAATTGTGAAGTAGATCTTCCTCTGCGGAACAAAAACATGATCCTTGTATTACAAACCACAGTGGTGCGACAAATCAGCTTTAATTAGTTATGTAAATTCATTTAATTTATGAATTCGGGTTTCTCGCACAGTGGGGCTTTTAGAATTAGTTGTCAACTTAGCGAAAATAATGTTGAAGTTTTCACCACGTTGTACACGCAGTAAACACGCAGAACACCCTACGGTGACTCCGTGATGGTGAAGTTTTAAAATTTCATAATGAATTAATTTATGTGAAGAAAGTTAATGCAAACGAACCTGGGTTTTCGTCGTCGATTCCGTCACCCTTGTTTCCTCTTGCAACTTCCTCATACTTTTCCTTTCCCTCGAGATAAATTAACGCTTCCTTCTGCTTTCTGGCTGCAGCGTCCGCTAAAGTTAATTGGAAATTGTCCACCAATACCGCAACGAAGAGGCTAGAAAGCAGAGCAAAAGTTTTAACTGAAGTTAGGGAACTCACAAGAGAGAGAGAGGGTAGTTTTTGCAAAGGCACGTGAAGGTCAACCCCGTATATTCTCAAGGACACGCTTTTTGATTGAATTATTTCTGGTGACTGAGGTAATATTGAGTGAAAGACGGATGAAATATCTCAACTCTTACTTGAGAAAGACGAAGTATTCCATCACAAGGTAGGCGAAGAGATAGAAGAACATAGTCCAGTACTGCCAATTCTCATCCCCTTGATCACTGCTTATTTCAACCGAATCATGGCTACCCATGCTATCCAACAGCTCGAACCAATCATCCAAAGTGAGGAGTTGGAAGAGCGTGACGAAAGCGTACCAAATATTCCCGAAATGTTTTGGAGATTTCTCGAAAAACAACCCTCGGCCAAGTACAGCAAAAACAACTGGAAGAAACAGTCATTGAAGTGGATGAAACTTTCTCTTTGCTGAGAGATGACTGTGAGCTTTGAAGTTTTATTATTCCGTATTTTGTACGTACAGATGAAGAGTGACATGAGGACTGCAATAGAGCCCAAGGAAAGGATCGACTGGAACACTGTTGTTACGATCACTTGGAGATTGGGAAGAAACCTGATGGTAAATAAAGAGAAAGTGCTCGTTAGCTGTTTATGAGAACTTCAAACGTACATACGAAGATCGTTGGTTGTGCAACTTGATCGAGATAAATATTCAAATATCTCCTTGTGCATATGCATTTTCCATAAACACCAAAGGGAAAGTTATTTAGACACAAGGAACCCAATTTACATTGTCAAGCAATCTTACTTGATGATGCGAAGGAGTCTCAAAGCTCTCAAGGACTTCAGGAACTTAAAGACCATATTTTCATTTATGTCGGTGCTCAAGGCGAGTGTCTTTGTAATCAGTTCCGCAAAGACTTCTCTGTCAAAGAACACGAGTTTTTATATTTCAACACTTGCCTTACATTCCTAGAATTTTCGAAATCTTTAAAATCCCTAAGAAAGTGGCATAATTCAGGACAATGAAGGATTTGTGTCCTACGAACTTACGCAATATGCACAAAGATAATAATGATATCCAATATATTCCACATCTTCTTGAAATACGACTCACTGTAAATCATTATTTTGAATATGGCTTCCACCACGAATATTCCGATGATGCAAGCGTCCAATATTTGAAGTGGGAAGGCTGTTTCTCACAGAACAAGGAGTAAATAATTTGAGAAATCTCTTTATATAATATTATTTGCTTCCTTCAAACTCATCTCTGCTTCATCTTACCGTATTGTATCGAGATTTTTTCGAACGTAAGGAGACAGATTCCAATAATACTGACGATAATGGTGGCCAACATGAAACGTACGAAGAAAGTTGAATTGATGAAATCGTACAACATCTGTCTTTTCTCATCCGCATTGTGCAAATATCTGTCTCTGTTCTGCTTCTCTGCATACGCGTCCCTAAGGGCTTGTTGCTCCAATTTATCCTGAGAAAGTTGCACACACTCACTGAATATTGGTTCTTAAGTTCAAGATAGCTATATTTACTGCTCAATACTTTAATGCTTGAAATTCCGAAACCTTTTTTTTGCTTTAAATAAGTACTGTTCATTGTACCCTACTTCAGAAACCTAGAAGACTGCCGATATCCCTAGTCTCCCACATTTATTAGAAGCTTCAGTATTAAGTAATTTAACTACAACGGACGTGCCCGAACTGCATGAAGAAAGTAAATAAAAAGCTTTAAGTGGGTGGATCTTGAATAAGAATATCTAATGCGGGTCTAGTGACAGTCTCGAGGGGTCTCTCGATCCATCTCAAAACTTCTGAGAAAGTCAAACTTTCCCCGTAATTTTAAGCGGAGTACTTGTTCGAATGATAATAATTAATAACAGTAGTTTTTGTTCTTTAGTGACACTAACTCATGATTCGTTCTTTGAAAAAAGTGCAGAAGGGAGAAGTGACATACATCGCAAAGGGCCAAGATCTCCTCGAACTCGACTTCATCTATGCTGGCCCTGGTTCGGAACATCTTGACAGCAGCCTTGGCCACGTACTTCGGATCAGCCAAGACTCTCTTGAGATTCGGGTAGATTTCTGCCATGGCCTCTTCTTCCTCATTCTGAGTTCGCACAAATAGAGCATTTTCCTCGCGATTCATAATCTCTTCTTTCATTCTCGCCTGCTCCATCCGTTTCTTGATGCTCGACTTCGTCGCTTCGTTCTTGTCTTTCGACTTCTTCTCGTCGTCATCTCCAAATATTTCCTTTTCTGCCATCAATTCATCTTCTTCCTTCTTCCTCTTTGCAACTGCCAGATCCGCAAATCGAGCCTTCATTATCTCGTTAACATCTGTGTACTCACGAAGTATCTTTTTGAAAAACGAAAAGAGAGATCACAAAGTATAATTTCAGACAGTACCTTTTTAAAACGTACATTATACTATTAAACCTAAAAATGTGATTTTTCAGGTCCTACGTGTCTTTGAGATAATAAGACTATTCACTGTTACTGGCACAATGATATCGATAATCGTCTCAAGAAGACATTCTGACCTTTCATCTATATTTTTGAAGTGCAGAACAAGAATATAAACTACCCATAGACTAAAAGTGTCAGTGAAATGAATAGGATGCCGTTGCTTCCTTTATAACCTCGTTTTTAACGGATTCAGAACTTTTACTTACATGGCTGATTCAAAGAGAGGAAAAGAGATAAACACCTGTCAGAAATGTGAGCAGAGAAAAATAATTCATGTGAGATCCAAAGCCATCGAGACCTTACCTGAAGTTTGCTGTGCTCTCCACGAAGACATTTGAGCATTTCATGGACCCGAATCCGTTGAACTAAACCCTAAATCTCCAAATGTGCAAATCTTATTATAGAATCGGTGAATATTATCGGTTACGGTTTGAATTATTGATGGTTTCTTACCTGCCATCTGACTTGTAATTCGTCGGCGTACTTCGTTGTTGCTTCCCCAGGGTATGTGTGTACGGGGGTTTTTTTACCAAAAGCCGGAGCTCCGTCTTGAGAAGGCATTTTAAATTATGGCCTGAATATTGGTCCCTCAAATAGACACCAACGTGTAGGCACGAATCGTAATAACGCAATATGAACGGAAAAAGTTTTTTCTATTATAATATAGGAGACTTTCTCTGTATTATTATTATCCAGTAACCATAATCACTTCTACCTTCACTGCTATAACTGTTTATGGAGAAAGTTGACTCGTCTGAGCTAAAGTATTAAATACGATAAGTATTATAAGAGGCTTAGGTAAAAAGCGCCCACATTGCTATTTTTAAATATTTTCATCATTAAAGCATATTGAGGGTGTCTTCTAGGAAATATTCACAAAGCATCCATGCGACGAAAATTGACAGAGCCATACTATATTTAGAGTTTATTTGTCGCTTCCTGCATCATTAAATTCCATAATGTGTCATAGTTTACTTGTCCCTGCAATTCATGTTCATCTTCAAACGCCGAGAAAATAGACATGTTATTATTTCATTATTTCTTGGCTCCCGTAGAATAACTCGTTTCCTATTGTTCATTAAGTATGACTCCACAAGGTGACGACTTCTAACGATAACTTTTTAATTTACAGTTCAATCGACAAGGACTCCAGCCTGCGAATAATTTCATTGAAATGCACGCTCACCTTGTGCTGAAGCTCAAAGTGATTCAAGCCACAGACAAGTTTAATTAAAGTGAGGCAGAAACTCTGCAACAGACATTTGTACAAACTTTCACCCTGGGAGAAAATAGAAGAGAAAGTCTGGATTGCTTTCATATGAGCCTCACATTCCCCCAACTTCTCGTCTAGTCGACCAATTCAACTGACACTAGCATACAATTTCGGGTGTAAATCAAGAGGCACTTAAGCGTACAAAATAAGGAACATATTGTCCAACTACTTTTCAAAGGTAAGTAGATCGCACAAAAGTAATCTTAATCACCAAATATCTTTCCTAATAGTTCCATTCAAGTTGCTTGTGTATACTTCAGATTGACTTCAGTAAACAAGACATTTGATAATTTCTTGTAAATAAGTTTAGTTCACATTTTAAATAGGAGTCTGATGTGATTAATCAGTCGTTTGAGTTTCAGGTGTGAAAGTTATTTCATTAGCATAAATTAGACCTGCAATCACGACATCACGTTGTATGATTACGTAATGCGTAGCCATCCAGTATTATATACGCCTGAAGGTTCTTAGCCAAAAGGGTTTATTCGTTAATTAACTCCCCACCATGACTCACAAAAAAGACTGTTGAATTCATTTGTAACTTTTGAATATGTATATATGGAGATTCTTATGACACGAAGTCTTGTTACACAAACAGGGACTAGGGTCAGTTTCATGTCGGAATAAAATAAGTTTCATAAACCTCCGCAATATGCGTCTTATGCAACACTGAACCTCTTCCTCGTAATTTGTGTAATCCGAGCCCCTTTTTCCTGTCCCTGCAATTGCTTTGTGTTATTTATCTATAGCATGCTTATCACTCACGTCATTCATCGTACAATCGCAAAGTTCAATCATCGTATAATAAATAACCTAATACTTATTTATGGACCATCAGTGGTTACCATTTTAGTCATCAGACACGTAAGCTTCTCATTGGGTAAATGCGTGGGCTGATACTTTCAAATCCTACATTTCTTTCCAATAGGATTAATTTTGGTGTAAGAGTATTTGATTACCATCTTAAGGCGTAATAGAATCTTCCAGCAGTCCAAAAAGTAATGTTTTCTTTCATCAAAGCTAGAATTCACTTTCGGTAACTCATTCGATCCGTCGCTCAATATGTTTTGAGCAACAGAAAAATGACATGGAGAAAGTACTGGAGTAAACTATAATGAGACTAACGCAGTGAGTTACTCTTCCAGGAAAGACACAGATGAGAGGAATGATGGAAGACCGAGAAAGCAGAGAGGCGAAAACATCATTAAGTCTGGAAATGAGAAATCTTATTTCGTACGGAATTGTGATTAGTTCTAGCCTAGAACACGAAACACGCTGACACATGGGTTGACTAATGGGTTGAATAATTAATGGAGACACAGGGTAGAATAATTTACTTTCTTGCATTTCGAAACTCCTGAGCAGCCGACACTCAAATGTAACCGACTTAAGATAACTTTATTTCACTAAGTAAGCGTCGTGGATTGAATAGAGTAGAGTAAAATTTCCTTCCGCTAAGGAGAAACTTCTGTCACACGAGTTCTTGTCTAACTCATCTGAGATGCTCAATGCACACACTGCAGACTGCAGAGCACTGAACTAAGTGTTTGTTAAGGCCAAATAGAAGTTTATTTAATATTCATTATCAGTATCAAGGGAATCCCAGCAAACACTCACAATTTGTCTTCCTTCTCATATTTCTTGTAGCTCTTTGCAACAGGCTATTTAGTCACCTAAGTTTGTTTATGCATGCCTCTCCTTCTGGCCATCTACATGATTGACTAGTTTACATCTCAAGTTGCTTCGCATGAAATGGCACAAGCAGGAAAATTCGGATGCACATATACATTCATCATATACATTAGCCCTTATTCTTATTCATGAAGCTGTAGAATACAAACAACCTCATGAATATCCCATGCAATCTTTGTATGTGTACGAGTAAAAAGTACATCAGCTATCAGTGGATTTTGAAAAAACAAAAACAGAGATACCACCACTTTTCGTAACGTTGTAAGTAAAACGCACAATTTCACAAGAAGGGCAGAAGAAAGCGACTGAAGTTTATTGTATCCAATCCAAACACATTTGTTGAACATTCGCACAAATAAAACCTTCTCAATTTCGTTGATTAAACTGACCGTAACCTAACAATCAATAGAGATTCGGTTGAAGGCACCAAATGTTGCATTATCCATGTTGCACGTATTTTCTAAATGAGCACCTATCCCGAAAGTAAACATAACTCCACTTGTGAGTGAGGAAATAATTTAGGTGGTAAGAGATGATATTTGTCTATTTCAATTCTAGATGAGAGATATTGAATGTCTAGTGAGTAAGCGAGCT
>JAQGBV010000021.1:0-78464 GCA_034698685.1 Isotomurus pseudopalustris
TGTATGATGAATACAGATATCTGTCTTATTTTTGGCATCTAATGTGCATCTGTACATCCAGTACAAGGCAAACTTTGTGTACAGATGTCCGTCGAATTTCTCGCATCTAATGTGCATCAGTGTATCAAGCATACGGTAACCATTTTGCTGTGCTGTATCAGCATTATATGAGCATCTCATGTGTGTAATGATTCTGTGCACATATTCTGCTCATAAAATACATATGTTTTTGTATTGAACAGTTTTCTGCATCAGATCTGTACTTGGGATTCGTAAAGATTGCATGATGTGAAATTTGCCATTTTTTCAATAAACTAGTACTCAATTTTGAATGCCAATTGAACACAAAATCTGCAGGATTGTGTTCGTCGGGTATGCTTCATGTAACTGTAGTATCCTCCCCACATGCCTGCCGTTCAAACTTGACCTTTGACATGAAACAACCTTGTCTTTGTCATGAATCTTAAACTCGATTAGAAAACAATGAACGCAGCGTGTCAGTTTTCCAGTTAGCAATCCTTTCTTCTTGTCATTTAAACTGCTTCATTAGAAAGCATTTTGCAAGGCCATTACAACTTAATAGTACTAATGGATAATCAATATGGCCTTGCGTAACTTCGAATAATTTATGTATGGATCATTGAACACCCACACCTTCTATGCCTAAGGTTCTAAGTTCGTAAGTTCCTAATTGTGATAGACTAGCTGAGGTTTAATGACAATTTGATGAACCAGTGCAAATGTATATAAGGTTGATATTACATCTATGATGATCCTGTTTTTATGGCTTTTAGTCCTTTTTACTATCAGCATTAGGTGCTAGACACTGCACTAAATTTCGGTTGTTCAGTGACGCAATCTCTCAAGAATGCATATATATTACTATTGCCGTGCCCTGTTTTTAAACTAGACATTCTGCGTTTAGCTTACGGGTCATTCTTGCATCCTGTAGCTTTAAAATTTGTACAGCGTCTTCCTTTATCACATAAAAGTAATGAAGCAAATCAGATATGTCAGTGCAAACTTGCAATCTACGCACACAAACTGCTGAACATGAGTGCCTTTACTGTTTAAATAAACATTAAACATTCCTGCTGATAACTTACTCATTATTACAAGCTTTATTTACAATCCGTAACGATGAGATTGGTTTTTGAAGATTATCAGAAGCAGCAGGTCATATTTACTACGCCAAACATTTTCAAGGATATATTATTATACGAATCAGCTTGGAATTTATAAGTCGCGTATTTGCATACACCTGCCCGAGTGCTTTTTCGATCAATCAATCAATCCCTATCAGTTTCTAGAATACGCTTATAATTTTTGTAATTCACAAGTATATACAGCATGATTTTCTTTTGTTCATAGGAGGTTTTTATATTTCGTCTATTAAAAATTACAATCCTGTATAGCTTGATTTCCCTAAAAATATAACATGGACAAAATAGACCGCGTGTCCTAAAAATCCGTTTGATCTATCCGATTAAGGTAAAAATGTATAATCGATGAAGTGTGATGTGAACTGCAAACAATTCTTATCCAATCCTTCATGATTATGATTAGTAAGTAGCAAATACTTGTTTATGTTTATAATAAATATAGACAACAGGTGAAGGAAAATCAAGGTCGGGTATGCCAACGTCATGTGTATTCATTGATTGAATACATTGAGCAGCTAAGATCGAAATGTGACTGTGGCTCAATACTCAACTCGGTTCTGTGCATCAGTGTATGTTGTATGTACGTGCTGGCCATTTATATTTGCGATTTTAATGCAGTAAAAATGTGCAAGTTTCTAACAAATGAAGCACACATGAACATAATAACAACATAAGTTTACATGAGAATCGTTCGCGATGAAGTGTCATCATCACGTCGTCACTTCGTGATGGTATCATCACGACAATGATAACCTCTTAACCTACCATGGCCAATCCTACCTCAGAAAACTCAACATTTCACGTTTTGTTGGTTTTATTCTTCTGTATATATATTTGATTCTGATATCATCCTAATTTTTGCAAACTACCTTTTGTGCAGCAACATTTCTTAGACTTAAGCCCCAGGAGCTCGTAACCCCGCACCATATGAGCCGATTATATTTACATCACAGCGTTCGACAGTTTTGTTATCAGTACCGTTTGTCTGCTTACCATTGTAATCATAATCATCAGTGTATCAACATAACATTGTGTCGCGCTAACTGAGGTATTTAGGGTATTTACTCTTGATAAATTCTCACTTGGTCATTTTTGACAGTCCTTCACATTATTGGATCCAGCTGCAGATTGTAATTAAGTGTGTCCCCATGCTTTATTATTTTTAAGTGTTTTGTAAACGAAGTGAGTCAGAGAAAATAACACGTTGATATAAGTTCACAGCAAGGTAGCATATGTTCTACCGTTTTCTTATGCATTTAACACATCGGGTTCATCTTTCTGTGTTTGGTGGTTTGTTCGGTGTGTCAGAAGGACGGAAGGAAGTACAACTGAGAGATTCGAAGATGTAGAACATATCTCCTTCATTTTTGGCTTCCTTGGCACTTTCCCACAAGAAGATTCACCGGGTCGCCTCACAGGAAATCTTTCAGCTCAATTTTAGCTTTTATCATCATTGACACGGTTCACCACGGGAGTTTCGAAGTTTCCGTAAGCTGAAAGTGCAAATTTGTGATTATTTTGCTGAGTAGTTTCGTCTTTCCAGGTTAAAGGTGAAATGTCAGTTTCTTTGGAAAGTGCTAATACATCATCTAGAAATAAATCTTCATCTTCCGAAATCACGACCTCTACTACTACAACTACTAAAACTACGTTTCTGAGCAGTAACAAAGAATTTAGTGATTTAAATAACAACGAAAAAGAAAACAGTTCTTGCAAGAAAGAAAGTATGGGTGATATTCCAATTAATGACGGACGCAGTCCTAGTCCATCTGGGTCAGCAACATCAAGACCTGGAAGTCGACAAAAGAATCATCAGTTTGAAGGCTACCTCAGTAAGATCTTTGTTCGTTGTGATTCGCACACGTAGTGGTTCCTCCAAATAGTTTCAAATATGCTATTATTATGCATGCTTTGAATTACAAAGCTTCGATTGTTTAGAAAATGTTACTGAACAATACATGAAGCATTAGCTGAACTTCATATCTTTATTTCTCTTTGTGTACTTCTAAAATCCTGTAGAAAGACATTTTGCTTCAGTCAAGTTTGGTTGAGGAACAGCTGGGAATTTGATTGCAACGCAGTGAAGAGAAATACGGTCCAGAGTGGTTAACACAAATTTCCATGTTGATATTTTGCACGCTGTTAAGTTACATGGACTCATTTATATATCCCTACAGTTTGGCACACACTTCATGTGTTGGTTCAAATTAGTCAAGGGATGTGTCGATGATAATTTTGGCTCTTGAGACTATAGTCTACAATCTCTTTACTTTGATGCACAGCTTAGATTACAGTGCTAGAGCAACTATGGAAAGACTCCTTGATTTGGGTATGAAGCATCGTACTGGTGAGGAATGTGTATTGTTTGATTACATAATACACAAAGAGATGTGGTAGGAGGAGAAGTTTAGGTTACTAGGTATTCTTCTGAGTTTGACAGTAGAATTATAGCAAGGTAAAGGATGATAGAAGGTGCTCTTTCAGGTTCATCTCTTCATATCGGCGTGTGGGTGTGTCGTCGTCACTTGTTGCTTGCTGAGCATGCTGGTTTCTTTCCTCAGTGTCCCTTCACACACGAAAGAGGATTGAACATCTTCGATTCCCTCAGTATCTGCGTTATTCGTATTTAAGTTAGTAAATCAGTGGGACACGCACATGTTCACTCTGCCACTGACAGAGCTGTAAGTGTGAGACACATACAACATAATAATAATATAAGTGTATATGCATAGTTAAGTGAGTATTTCGAAGACTTGCCAAACGCCGGTGGCTTTCTCTTCCTTCTCTTGCTCCATCTTTCCTCATCTTCAATATCCGGTGGCTTTGTGATTCTCATTCATTCACATTCAGTGCGTGTTGTTCCATCCACCGCCGTTCGGAAAAACTTCTAGTGAAGGACAAACACAAGGACTTATCCGTTTTTTTTACTTCTAGAGATCATGCCGTCAGCCGGTACTGTTCCAATCTCATTCCTTAATGTGTAATGTTTAGCCTTCAATTTAGTGTAGTTTATTTACTTTATTTAATCTTATTACCGCAGGTTTCTGCAGATGTAGTATGCGTGGTTAATCACAAGTATGGCATTCATATTTGTTTCCAAATAGACCAGTCAGTTTATATTGCATTATGCAGATCAACTGGTGCAAAAATTTGGCCGTATAATGACCAAGAATCATGCTTCAGATTTAGCTAGACTTAGTGTCTAACCATATAATTCCGGAGAACTGCAATGCGCCGAATGTAATTTATAATTCATTATTTACAAAGAATTATCTTCTCTTCCCGTAACATGGGACACTAAAATTTGTAATTACTAATAGGATAGTAATCTGTACAATAAAGGCATATAGAATTTGTGGGTCAGAGAAAGTAAGCGTAATTAAACAGGCAAGCAAGCTAGAAATATTTGCCTGATTGTTATGTTAGTTATTCAGCCCTCCTGCACTTAATATGGCTGATGTATTGTGTCCAGTGCTTTTTATTGGCATTGATTGTAATGCTAAAGAAAAACATAATCTTGGTTTGTCTCCTTTCATAGTTGAGTGTGGGCATGTCATGAGAATTTAGAAGGCATC
Source organism: Isotomurus pseudopalustris (assembly GCA_034698685.1). NCBI lineage: Eukaryota > Metazoa > Arthropoda > Collembola > Entomobryomorpha > Isotomidae > Isotomurus > Isotomurus pseudopalustris. The sequence goes on from JAQGBV010000021.1 coordinate 4,739, forward strand.
TTTTTATTCTCGTAATACACTGAGTATGTTATAAGCAAGACGGAGTCCATGGTCATGGTCACGAGCAGTTTCATTTATGTTCGTACTTAATCCGTTTCCTAGTTGTCTGGTGTCCAGCCTAAAAGGGGTGTGGTTGTCTTATTTCGATGTTTAAGGTTAGGGGAACTATCCACCCCTTTTGAGAGTTTATATCTATAGTCCACACCCACTCTTGCCCATCTTCTTCGAACAGATGGGCATCACCTCCATAAAAGGACATGAGAGAGAGAAATAACGCCCTGTGGCCTGTCCTAATGAGCTATTTAAGATGTATTGCTGCTAGAAGTTTGTACAACATGGTATTGCATATTTCTCCAAAATGAGGCCAGTGGTGCGTACAGAACACGAGGTGTCACACATTTTTTCGTCCTCGTGGTTAGTGTTGTAATATTTAAGGAGACCTCAAATCAAGGAGATAAAAAATCACATCATATTTGGACACAGTAGGCAACTTTCTACATGCACACCGTCTGATGGACTATGATGATTTTTACAAAGATTCAGTGTCATTTGTGTTTGATGAAGCTCGGATCGTAATTATGCATTATGCTGGTGTGTCGCTGTAATTTTAATTGTCGCATTGCTTCAGTGATAGCTCATGTAGCATCCCTTGCTAAAACCACAAATACGCACACCCACATGATAGCTCCAATTTCTGCAATATCATTTTGGTCTGATGGGACTATCAAGTTAATTAAGACAGAATTGGAATTTGTTAAATTCGTTAACTTTCAAATAATTAATAAGGAATGTTGGAGCAGCAATTCTAATTTGCCAGGCCAGACAAAGAGCCATCTGAAAGTAGGAGTGTTTTGGAAGTTGATAGTGACAGCTCATTGTGGACATTCGCTTTCAAAAACATCACTATTCAATAATATGTCAGCAACTGACTCTGACTCAGAATACTCCGTAAAAATATTTAGATGCACCTGACTTTTGTTTTTTTACAAATATTTTTGCAATAATTGTATTTCATTATAAGGAATAGAGTTGGTAACTTGGCCACGGTGTTTGAATTTAGATTAAATATATATGTGGCATATATTTGCTTATTAAACAATATGAGCATATTCTTGACGGAAGATTATTACTAATAATCAACTAAATTATTATTGTTATAGACGCTTTGTTGGCTGACCTGCAGACGACGGTCACGAGTCCTGGAGGAAGTCTGAGTCGCTCTAGTGGATATTCTTCCCCATACAATTCGTCATCTCTCGCCAAGCAAAATGAAACATTTGACTACAATGTGGAAAGATCGGTACGTTATGATTAATTAATACGAATATATCTTTGACAGTATTCCTTCCTGCACGTGCTAACATTTTGTTTTGATGACCTGTGAAGTTTGAATGTAAACTAACGTGAAATTGAACGTGTAAACACTTTCTTCATAAAACTATCAGACAACAAACAATTTTTCACATGTTAAATAATTTATCTTAAAATTGTTTATTTTATACCTTATTCGCATTATTGGTATTTTTCAGTGTATTTTACACATAGTCCTAATTTTTAACTACTTTGTGTGTCAGGCTTTGGGAAGCAGAGGAGATGCTGTCCGGGAAACGACTACCACGAAGACAATGTATCGAGCTGCGAGTCCAGTTATCAAGAATGCTGGAAACATGAGTGAGCTGGACTCGTTGCTTCAGGACCTTTCTTCGTCTTCCAAATACGCTCCAGTGTCACCCGCTTCCAGAGGTATGAAATGAATCCGGAAATGACCATGACCTCTCTTACCTTATTTAGAGTTAGTTCTCCTGCATTATTTTAGCAGAGAATATCCGTAATAATCTATTACGGACGGAAGTGCATTTCATATTGTCATACAGTCTAGATTATGATGGCTTTATTAGCCTTGGCAAAATGTCATCTTCTGAACTTCTGATGACAATGAGTAGTTTTTAATCTTCATCTCTATTTCGATTTATATACACATATCATGTCAAGTGAACGCTATAGTTACAATGGTTGCGCTGCAATGAACAAAAAGAATGTAGAAAATCGTCTGTATAGTCATGTAGGCTCACGAGGAACAATCTACTTGTGTTTGTGAGATTGTGTCATCGTCATGTAGTGGATAAAGTGATGATATACAAATTCCTGAAACTACTTGCAGTTAATTTAGTTAGCATAATAGAAACAAAAATGTCCCAATTGATAATTAACATTAAATCTGAAGTACCAAACCAATTCATGTTTGACATATTGGTTATTAGCATTTTACTGTATTTATTTACGACTTGTGCTTTCTGTAAATCCTGATAATCCATTCGTGGATTGTTATTATTGAACTTTTTCTGATGAACATTGTCGTTAGCCGGCCTGCAAGTTGTTATTTTGAAGTATAATGTTTCTATATTATCACTGAGAGTGATGTCATGTTTAAGCTGGTGTATTTAAGGTCATGGTTCAGTATATCATAAACGTATATAGTCTTACTAGCTTGCTCTTCATTCATATAAAGGAATAGGAGATACATAAATGGCAAAGTTTTCAAAACCATCACTCGTGTCATGTGTGTACTGTGTATACCCTAAATTATACTTGGGTGATAGTTAGTGATATTTACAACGTAAGCATTTCTGCATTGCGGAGTAGTAACGTTCGCTTATAAGATGTATTTTCTATTTTCAGAACTCGTGTACAACGGAAACAGGCCTAGTTCGCGGTCCTCAGTTGGAAGTCATGAACGGCATGTTGCTGAGCCTTTTCTGGATGACCTTGCCAATGGGTTAGAGAGCTCACAGTTAAATAATAAAAACCTCAAGTCATATTCTAAAATGAGTATTTGCTTGATTTTTACTTAATAAAAATGCTTCGAAAATATTCTGTGTTAAGGCATGCAACATATCATAGACTAATGTTATGCTTGATTGGGTTTCTAGAGATGAAGCTGATGGAAAGACACGAATCACTGTGGAAAGAAAGATTCAGCGGACTTTTCTTGGTCCAGCAGCTTCACCTGCGACACGAGAACTGGACGACCTTATGGCCTCTTTGAGTGATGTAAAGGTAATGCGAAGCATACCCTTGTCTATTTGATTCCAGAATTGTGTTATTGGCAGGTTGTTTGTATTCATAGTAGAAGAGTAGAAGTTCTTAAGTTTCTGAGGTCGTTTGATCTCTGCATGGCCGTACGGCTGTTCATATGTGTGTGTGGCTTTGTTCTGTTTTGGTGGTGTGGACATGTGTGGCGTGGTCCGGAGTGTCAGGTTACATCGGGCGGATCAAATGTCACTCTTCATCGTATCCAATTATTCGGCCAAATGTTAGATTCGCTCATTAGGCGCACCTCATTACTTCACCACCGCTCGTTCCATCCCATTAAGTTAAGCTTTCAGTTTTCAGGCTGTCATCGTAGCGTGGTCATTCGTACTTGCGTTTGTGCTCTTCTGGCATTTCATAAATTGAAGGAGCATTCCATGAATTACCTATTTAGCCTTCCTCATAGTTCACATTCGCCAGTCATCTTATAAGCCATCTCAGTCTTAATTCGGTTGTGTCTTTTAGCGGTCTTGCATTTTGTTGTACTGTGGACACCACGCACACTACCGGCATTTGAAGAGTGAAAGTGTTCTCCTGGTTTCTTCAATTGTTTGTGACAAAGTTCACTCATCATCATATATTGTGATACACTGAAACGAGATTCAGTTCCTCAGATTTGCCATAATTAATACTCCAGGTTAGTAAGCACAATAATTTATTTTGTTTTAAAGTTAAGCATACAATATGGATTTTTGTTCATAATCTGCAGAGTGACAGATATTTCTCAGTTCATATTTTGATAGTACTGTGAGGACAATTTGTTTGTCTGTGCCATAACGGATGGGGGTGGTGAGTTAGGACAGGACATTAGAAGAGTGGTAGTCAAAAGTGATAGAGTAAAATAGTACATGATGATGAGATGAGGTAAGGATGGCACGAACCCAGGAAGGAGCAAAAAATATGGCCCAATTCACTAGCACACACACCACTTCTTGCATTAATTATTATTTCATGAGAGAGTTATTTTGAGACTTTGTTTATTCTTCCTCATCCCAAAAACTGGAGCAGCTGAAGACGCGATCTCTCACCCTCAGCGATTCCGTTAAATATGCACTTCATTTGCGGATATCCCGTTCCCCTCCTTTCTCTCTCTTCTCTGATCAATTTCATCACGAGACTTTCCCAAATGTATCAAATCTGCATTTCTTGTCACTGCCACCAAGCTGTCTTATTCATTCCAATTAGGCGTTAATGGTGGTGGGTGTGGCTCGATCTTTACAGAGAGTGATTGCAAATCGCAGTTATGTCACTAACACGCTGTTAGTAAAACTACATGAACCTATTGTTAAGTGGCGGTATCGTAATCTTGCCGTGTTGAATTAGTTCATGGAATGGTGTTTTTGTCTCATAAATCGTGGGATAAGAATGCTCGGAATCTTTTTATATCCTTCCGTACTTCTACATGTTAATTGTACTTTGAGTTTTAGATTCAGTTGTTTACTTCAAGTAGCGAAAACATCTTACGCATTACTTTGTTTCGAGCATCACTTGATTTGATCCCGTTCTTCCAAATAATTTTAACTTTCTGTAAAAGCTTTCACAATTACAGGCATCTTAACGGGTGTTAGTTGTGTTGAAAATGACTCCACTTTTCAGGAGCAAGGAAATTGGAACAATTTTATTATTTATTAGATTTGAATGCGTATCATTTAACCGGATGAGTGAGAGTAGTTCTGAAATAGGTCTGTAGTCCAAAAAAGTCAAGAAGTTGTGACTTCTTTGGTCACAAAACAATAGATAAACATCATGAGGAAAAAGAGCTAAAAGCTGATGAGCAGCGAAGATAAGTTAGTGACTAGTGTGAAAAGGGAATTTTGAGCTGAATGGAGAAGTGACGCGTATTGCAAAAATACAATTCACACGAAGAGCACAGAACCAAGAACGGTTGTGGCCGTGTTTTTGTAAAGATCTTAACATTCTAAATCTGTCTCGCTTATGTCATGACTCATGTCATTTTGAGGCAACCGATGATGATTTTTCCTTCCTGGTTACCCATAAGAAACTGCTACTTATCGTGGCTTTCCGATCGTAGATGGGCACTCTATCTTTCTCTAGTTTCACGTGCAGTAGGGAAGTTCAATTAAATGGGTGTGGTTAATCATCGATCACTCCTAATCTCTTTCAGCAATATATAGCGTACTCAGTTGTCTCGTTGCACATGTTTTTGGTTGACAAAGGTTTCATAGATGTAAATGAAATTGCAATTCAATTGGAAGAGGAGAAAATCAAGCGAAGCATCTTTCAGAAGAAAATCATCTTTAGATGCAAATGGCAAATGTATCTTCTGAAATCGTTTCCTGTATGCTGCTGAATGCAGCGTCGTGTGCAAAAAGTTTTAGGTTTGCGTGTGTGTGGGACGGCAACTTTTGGTCCGTCTCCTCATTTCGTGTCCGACCCTCCGAGAGTCTTCTTCACCAGATCAGCGTCTTGGGTTACCCTCAGTCTTTAAAGTAAAGCTTTCTTTTACTTTCTTCTTTGCAGTCCCAATTAATTAATCCATTTGCCCTGATTATTGTATCATTGTGAGGCTCTTTAGAAGAGACAATAACGAATTACGTTTACTTCTTCGGCATTCTCTACTTCAATTAATGGACTTGCTCCGATCTTTATTTGTCACCCTGATAGTCTCTCTTTAGATTGACATGACTTTTAAAGTTTTAAGAGACTTTTTCTGTCTCGTAAAGAAGACCGATTTCTTGGCTTCGATTTTGAGACACACACAAACATATTGCAAATGAAGAGTACTTTGCAATATGTAGCAGTCGGATGGATAGTTTTGAAGTAGTGATCTGAGAGCGAGAGTATTTTGGGAAGCTTTTGTCACATTCACCAAAACTCAAAACTCGAATATACTTCGCACAGCAATACTTGGCACCCTCAACCGTAATCCTTATTAAATATATTATTATGTTTTGTGGTTGTTCCTTTTCAGTTGAAGGAGCGAGAAGGCGACGAGCGGACGGTACAGCAACCCAAGAAAGCCACGCAACTTGATTCCATGCTTGGAAACCTCCAAGCATCCATGGACAAGCAAGGCGTTGCTGCTACCCAAAAGGGAGTTTGTGCTGCTTGCCACAAGCCGATTGTTGGCCAGGTAAGCCTTTCCCGGACCCTGAGAATTCTGCAGGCTCTAACTGACGGCTCTTCTGCAGGTGGTGACTGCATTGGGAAAGACATGGCACCCAGAGCACTTCTGCTGTGCTCATTGTCGACAGGAACTGGGCTCTAAAAACTTCTACGAGCGAGAGGGTCAGCCTTACTGCGAAGATGACTATCATCAACTCTACTCGCCTCGGTGTGCCTACTGCAACGGTCCTATTTTGGATGTAAGGGTCCCTAATTAATGTCTGAGTAGGTTTCGTGAAATCCAGCAGCCAAAGTGTAGAGTAGCGCCAAACCCAGTGCAAAAGAATACGAAGGAGATAGTACAGCATTTCGTGGGCAATTGTCAAGACGCGATGAGTGGGAATGAAAGTTGAGTAGAAAGTGAAATGTGGTTTTGGTTGCAGAAATGTGTGACAGCTTTGGACGTGAACTGGCACCCGGAGCACTTCTTCTGTGCCCACTGCGGTAAACAGTTTGGACAAGAAGGTTTCCACGAGAAGGATGGGAAGCCGTACTGTCGCTCCGATTACCTCGCTCTGTTCGCTCCAAAGTGCGGAGGGTGTTCGAAACCAATCACGGACAATTACATAACAGCCCTGAATGCACAGTGGCATCCTGAGTGCTTCGTCTGCAGGGTAAGTGATATTAAAAGAGCCGTTGTGGGAGAGGGATGAAGTAGAAGCTGAGGGAGGTGGGGTATGCGACATGAGTACTTCTTAAGGTTCACCTAAGAATCTTGATGCTTTGTTTGTGGTGGTTGGTGATGGTGTCAACAACACGCGCCTTTGTCTCTTGTTTTGTCCGTTGCTCTGAAGGACTGTAAGAACTCTTTTGCGGGCACGTCATTCTACACGGTGGAGGGGAAGCCGGTGTGTGCGAAGTGCTTAGGCGTGGACGAAGATGAAGAGGAGGAGGAGGAGGAGGCATGAGACTCAAAAACTGCCCTCTAATGAGATGATGAATTGATGATGAGAAAATTGATGCCTTCAGATGATAATATATTATAACATAACTCCTTATGATGCCCTTTCATGCTCTTTCACCCCTCCAGTTCCTATTTTTATTTCTTAAAATGACCATCACTAACCTCGCCTAATAATCGCTTTCTGTCAGCAACCACTCTTTGCTGAAATTGTTACACACACGCCGCATATAAATACATGGGAACCACTCGTCTACAGGAACTGCATACTATCACATAAAGTTACATTCGCTCTTGTATTAATTGTAAATCGAATTTTTGTGTTCTGCAAAAAGTATGTAGAGAAATAAAGGCAAAACAGAGCCCAAAAATTAAAAAAATAAACAAAAAACAAAAACTTTGAAAAACTGGAGAGTTAGGGTAGAGGCACACCCACCCAACGCCTCAGTCACTGTGACTGCGAGGGGTGTTGTAGGCGGGTAGCAGTGGCTGAAGCGTGGGTGGGTGTGTGTAGATGAGTGTGGGTGTAAAAATAACCGTCTCACTCTCTTGGTGTGGTGACATGCGCTTCAACCCAAGTGATTTAGTGGGCTGCTTGGTCCAATTAGCCTTGCTGAGTGTCAAAAGCACAGGCTTGCCAATTTTTAAGATTGCCAAGATTAGCACAACTAAGAAACTGATTCAGATTACGAATGGCTTTTATCACAAAACACAGGAGAGACACTTACATTTCATCAATGTGGCTTCCGGATACTTTTATGTTTTCCAGCTTATCTCGCATGTACCGTTTAATTCTCAGATTATGCAGATGAGTGTCTGAACTGCTTGGGGTGACGGGGATATGGGAAACGATAAAGTTGAACGACAGTTAGCGTCGCAGAGATTACATGTGACAATCATTTGTGTTTCAGGACTGTCGACAACCATTCCAAGGAGGGTCCTTCTTCGACCACGAGGGGCAACCGTATTGCGAAACCCATTATCATGCAAAGAGAGGAACACTTTGTGCTGGTTGTCACAAACCTATTTCTGGTATGTGTGGAGTGGACTCGGTCTAAGACATAAAAGAGTGACATTAATGTTGATGCAAAGAATGTTAATGCTTCGTGCTTTGTGGGTTTTTGCTCTGTAGGTCGGTGTATCACAGCGATGTTTAGGAAGTTCCATCCCGAGCACTTTGTCTGCTCCTTCTGTCTCAAGCAGTTGAACAAAGGAACATTCAAGGAACAAAATGACAAGCCTTACTGCCACGGATGTTTTGAAAAACTGTTTGGATAATCGATTATAAGCTTCGTTTGGCGTGCTTCGTCGTTATTTGGGAGAATTCCATCTTATAAGTCAAACAGCCGTTAATTCGTACTCCTCCCCATTCTTTTATGTGTGAATGATTTCGTACACATTTTTATTAATTGAAAACAGTGGTTTATTTGTTATAAAGAGGTTTGCATTGAAGTATTACCAAACACCGTGCGATTACACTCTGAAAATAATTTCATGATTTCTTACGAATGTTCAGACGAAAATGTTAACCAAACTTATGCAAAGAGGGAGCCGATTTGGTAGATCGTTTGAGGTGAAATAGGAAATGGAGGGTGCAAGTGCGATGAGTTTATCTGTTTTTGGCTCGTGTTCGTTTCTTTTCTTAATTGACCGTGTCTTCATTAAACTCCGAAAGAGATTTAATTTACTTTCCAAATGCCGAAATTCCATTTTCCTACCTCACATCAGCAAAAATTATTCTATTGCGGATCGAAAGTCCGACATAGCCATTTTCTTCGTCTCCTTTATCATAGTGTCATCGACTTAACGATCCACAGCGAGATTCACTAATTGTGTAACTAAACTTATCTACGTCTTTGCTAGTAGTCTAATTTACATCCGCCTTTGAAGTCCCTTGAATCATTTGTGAGGACGAGATTGGAGAGTAAATCCTATTGTTCATCAACTGTAATGTAGTGCTGAGTACAGGCGAGGGATGCTCCGGATCGCATTTCATTTCACATTGCTTAACAAAGCATCAATTAGTTGTCAGTCTCGTATTTTATTAAAACTAAGGTTAACCAAAGACTTGTCACATTTTCAAGTATTATGACTATGACTTATACTTAATTAACCTCGCTTACAAATTTAATTACCGTTGTTCATGCAATGTACCAATAAATAGTTGTGTAAGAAGCAAATAGATAGTTAAAGATTATTCGACCGTCTTGCCTTTGAAAGCACAAACTTTGCAAAAAGTTAAGTTGTATCTTATTGGCTAAATTCGTGTGCAAGGAGGTTAACTTGCAAGTAGTAAAGAATCATTTGCTAATAGAATAACACATGTCTGCAAAATAGTAAAACTAATGAAACAGATAATAGAATATTACGTACCTTAATGTGCTTTACATGTCATGTCGTAGACAAACAATCGATTTAATCTTTAACATTAGGTATGAATTATTAATATGATATGCCCTTATGCCTTTTATTTATAGGTGAATTACAAACAACATAATGTTTTCATTTCTTATAGATAAGATATGTAAGCGTTGTTAGAATATGCAGTGTTGAAAATGCATGTTGTAATGAACTGTGCATGAGGAATAGGAAAATAGAAAGTATATGGAAGATTCTATTTTTTCAAAAATGAAATAGAATGGGACGATTAAAAATAAATATACGTCTTTTATTTCTGTTTTAGTTGTACCTAAGTATTCAACAATTCTGTTCATAAGTCGCAAGTTTAAAACAGTTCTGTCCCTGTTTATTCACTGTATAACTACATCGATCTGCATGAGCAGTTTATTTGTATAGTATTTCAAGCTGTGGACAGAATATGCAAATACTAATCATTTTGTGTCACGAGCTAATAAGATATGTATAAAATGTTCTAAAGGTGCCCCAAAGACTTCCAAAGAAAAGTCAACTGTGCAATTTTTATTTTAATCAACTATCCTCCAAATAATAAAATGTCTTCACTAATCGTCCTTTAAACTAAAGCGTTGTCTTTGTTTTACTTAATCTGTAGAGTTACATGGCACGTCATATATGTGCACTATATTTGGGATTTGTGTGTTTGATGCGTTAAAGTCAATTAGGATATATAACAAAAGTATGTAGCATATTGTTATGATTGCTCGCTGTGGTAATTTAGAAGAAAGTCAGTTTGTATATTAGGAAAAAGGTGAGCTAAAGTGAGTCATCAAATTATTCAAAATATAAATCCATGTGGCAATTATTAAAATGCGTATTATGACTTTATGACCTTAACATATTGTAATGAATAATGAATTAATGAGTTAATAAAGTTGAGAGTTGTAACAGAAATTTTGTAGTATATTTTTGATTCACAGTTTTCCAAAAGGAACTGCTAAGTTTCATATCGGTTCGTACTGGCTAATAAAAATGTAAATGAGTAGCTTGTAAGCAAGGTTATCAAGAGTTTACGGGACAGCACAATTAGGAAATTATTGTCCCTAAGTGTCAGTAAACGTCTCGAACAATGAACAATGCAAGTGCCGATTTGAGTTGAGAATAAACCAAAGTTTGAAATGAAAAAAGTTGATGCAAGGTTCGAATGAACATTATATATTATTATGCTCATGTGTAGCTTTGTAATTGGTCCACGTTGACTAGAAGTTTAGTTGGGAGCAATTCATGAATTTTTCATGGCCTCGATAAATCGGAACAGTCGACTCTGCATAGTCTGTTCATGCCTACATTGTTTATACAGTTGATATGAATTCAATTTTGTTATTAAAATTTAGCTAACTGTTTCTCGAATCCAGCCACCAGACTCACCTAATAGTCATAAAATGAGTTTAAAAAATAAAGCATGCATACTGTATAACAATAATATTACTTTACCGTGCATTCAATTCTTCGGGTTATTGTATATAATTCGCAGCAAGTTACTTTGTTACACTTGTAGCGTATTATAATCAAACATGGAAAGTATTTTTTAGTTTCGAAATAATTCACAATTAATGTATGTACGTCATGCTTGTTTACAATAATACAAAATGAAAACTAAATTGAATCTAAATGAACGTATGTTTGTTGTGAAGCTATTCTAAATAACATGAACTACAGGTTGAACATTACATAACTCAATCTTGTCTTGTTTTATTCAAAATTGCTTTCTTCCATTACACAAACGGTTGGAGTTGGAGCTAGTATAGAAAGTAATATATTATCATTTATCCTATATGGATTGAAAGAATGGTAGTAGAAGTGAAATTCTTTTATGTTTAAGTACGTGTTTGTCGGTTATTAGCGAATTAGAAAATATTGTTTGATAGTTTATTGCATAAACTGAAGGTTATAGTGCCCAACGTCCCGATAAACCCCGATACACGCGTTTCGCTTACAACCAATGCAAACTTTTATTTACTTACTTGTACAATTTATACATACATGCATTATGTCTTCCATGAGATAGCAAGTACATGGAAGTATGGAAAACTGTCTTCAAAGTTCAAACAGTTTCTTCCAAGTTCCAATAAGTTCCACCGAACCTATCTACTCACAGATGCTTCTATTTAACGTGCAAATAAGGATATTTATAGTTCATATTATGTTATGTCATTAGATTAACACGATTCCAGCTTCCAACAGAATCCACACAAAAATGTACAATTCCAGATTCCAGCTATAAATTCCATTCCAAACAACAATGATGAACCTTAAATCCAGGTAGAATAGATCCATCGCTCCCCATGCCTATTGGCTTACACATTATAGGATTAAAACATCATTATCTTATGTGTGCAAACTAAACTGTTAAATACAAAATAGTTAAAGTAGTTAAACCATTAGATCTACTGAACATACATGAGAATGATTTTTTAATGGACATTCAAAATACATGATTTTCATGGTTCTATCAATGTTGCTTGTAGTTGCAAGCCTTCAATATAGCTAGCCTAAAATATGTTGTAGAGGAAAGGTGTTCATCCATCGTTCATCAGTAAGGGTCGTGACGTCGTGAGTGAGTGAGTACTGCTGAAGGTCGGGTGTTTTCGAAACATTTTGAAAAACGAGGAAGCAGTTTTTAAAAATAGGAGTGAAGAATGGAGGAGTAAAGTGAGAAACCTTGTATAAGAGGCTGTGGTGGTGGTGGTGGTGGAGGGGGCGGAGGATTTGGCGGTGGTGGCGAATGGCGAGCGGCCGTGTGTGCTAAGGCAGCCACCACCACCGCCGCCTCCGCCTCCCTCAGCCCGACTTCTCTCGTCGTCTTCACACCAACAACATCCTTGCTCACAACCACAACACACCGTCCAGGTCTCTCTCCTCATCTACAAGTCTCAGTAAGTGACCTCCGACCTTTTGACACTCTTCCCTTGCTTCCCCCCACAACCAACTGCACGTGGGCCACACCCACACACCTTCTTTGGCAAGGACACCGAGTGTGTTCGCTGTAGAACCATCAGCAGTACACCCTTTCTGCGTTTATTCTTCTTGTTACTGATCTCTACTGTTCCTGTGTAGGACTTCAAGGGTGCTAATCCAACGACATGGATCCTTCAGGAGGTGGTGGTGGTGGTGATTTCGACCCCTGCGAATGCATCTGGAGTCACGAATTGGCGACTCGCAGGCTGATTGACCTCGTAAGTATATGCGTTTCCTGATTTTTACATTGTTTACTTTCAGTATTTGTTTGTTGGAAACGGAAGATTATGAGCTCAGCTGGGTGGATGGGATCTATGGGGCATTGATTTCATATAGGCTTGTCATAAGAAGTAATAGGAAGCTAAATGTTTTGGTTTTTTTCCATTGTGGTTTGTTATGGGGCTTAAGAAAGCTCCAGACTGCGTTATAGTCGTAGAAAATCGAAGTAAAATTAACGGTAAATAATTATATTTAGTGTGGTAAATTTAGATTCTGGTGTTGGTTCGGTGAGCCTCCAGGGTTTTGTTGAGAAAGAAGAATTAGAAAGCAAGAAAAAGGAGTTTTCAGGGTGCAAGTTGTTACAGGTGCATTCATTGAATTCCCCGAGGGTAACAGTAACAATGCAGTTGTACAGGTTGGAGTAGAAGCATTCAAGCTGTAGTGGTGGTGGTGATTGTGGTGGTGGTGGTGTAGGTTGTGATGTGTAATAATTGTAAGTTGTTCTTACTTAAGTATTGTAGACTTAAAGTAAGTGTAGGGATATATTCAGGAAGTATTGAGGTCTCCGCGTGTTCATTCACTGAGGAAACGAGGTTACGCTTATACTCACCACCACTAATATTAAGGCTCATCCTGTGTTATACACTGATGAATTTTTGAAAGAAATGTTTTTGCATTGTAAGTTTTAATGTTCGAGTCCTGCTTATGAAAGCTAGAGATTTGTCTTGTTTCGTGTGAATAAATTTGAGTAAGCATGTGCCTGTGTAGTGATCAACTATGAACCATTGCACTCACTGCATCGTCGACAAAAACTGCAGTGCTTTCCACATGAAAATTTTGCAACTTTGAAGGAGCACTTAAAGTGTGTTAAATGTATTGTGCATTTAGATTTTAGATAAACTCTTGGTCAATCATTTTTATATGTATCAATCCTGTTTTTGTACGACTAATGGAAGGTTTTTGAAGGCTTAAATATATACGATGATTTCATGGGTGTATTGACAACATGACAGGCACTGCAAAATCTGTGAGAGCACATTAAGTACTTGGTGTTGGTGTTTGTAAATATGGTGTAAGTACACAATGGGAATCAAATTATTTATCGGGAAATGATAAGGCAGAAGAGCGCAACTGTGGGGATTGCAATGAGGAAAATCATATTTATTCCAATAATAATTATACAGAACTATTAGACAGGCACGAATGCTCTTTAACCTAACTACAGTTTTCTCACAGTCTTCTTCTTTTGCACACTCGTATGCACAATATCCTGGCAAGTATTGCAGAATAGTATGGACAGCGTTAGATAGTTATACTACAAGCATATAATTGCTGGTTATATGGGAGTAGTTTTTGCATCATTCCTATTCACACTTGGATTTAACTTAGAAAAGCACGGACATCAGTTGGATGTGGCGTCCTGAATATCTTTATCTCTCATGCCTTTTGATTCAGCAAGGTCACTGGTCATTCCAGACTTGAATAGAATTTATTTATTTTTAAATAATGCAAACTTAATAATACTAGATAACATCTTAGAATTACTCAGTAATTTGTAATATGAATGCACAGATGTATCTACAAATCTTGGGAATGTATTTTACTGAGAAATTCATCGAAATGTTGGAATTTTTCAGATTCGAAACAATCAAGATGACTGTACGGATTCACAATGTTTCGGGGAAGGACCTGGAGGGCTTGGTGCTGATGGAGGAACCACAGGAGTATTTTTCATAGGACTTTGGTTCTTAATTGCTCTTGTGCTTTTCTTCCTCCGCCCAAAGGCAGCCCTACCAGCTGATAAGAACCGCGATGCATTGGTAATTAACAAATAAACCCCCAAATGAAAAACCTTACAAACTTTGATAATTAATATGTTACTATAAAGAGAACTTAAATATTACAGGGGCCAAATTTTGATCCTCCAGCTCCACCTTCAGCACTCTAAGGACCGAATTAACGTATAATGTCTGATCCTGTCTCCCCTACTATTTTTCAATTGTTTCCTATCTCGTTTCATATTCATTATGTTGGAAAAGTCCTTCGGGGTACTGAAACAAAACGAAATTACTTCATAGACATTACCATTTTGTGGTAGTTTTAGAGGTTTCAAATCAATCTGTTACTACTGTAATCGCTACATACGTGCACGTGAAATCGTATTCGTGCAATTAAATCTAATCTGTGATGAAAAATATGGATGGATTAATTAATTGTAACATAATAGTTCTTACGATAAGGGATCATAACTGCATGAGTGTAGTTAGATTAGAAATAAGCGCATTATTGTATGTCTCTGAATTTGTTGTGTACAAGACATTTGTTACCTGATTCATCTGTCTACCCAGTCTACTTCAGATAACAAGGTTAGTTTCACCAGTGGTTTTTAGCAGAAGCGATTTTAGGTGAACTGAAGAAATGGAAAACACAACTCACGTGCAAATCAGTGGAAAGACTTGCTAATATTCCTGTTAATAATTATATACGAAGTGTTGTAAATGCAATGGAAACATTATTTTATTTTATAGGAGCATAAGTGGATTATTTTTGGTTTAATGTGCAATTTATTACGCGACGGATAAGTATGAAATTAAAAAAAGTGATGATCATGAAACCTTACATGTCTCAACTAACCTGGAATCATTACACGTGCAATGTGTGTTTAATGCATCTCAATTAATGCTGGTCACACCAACTGTGAAAAACTAGTCGGTATTTTCATCTTTAAACAAGAATAAACTCATCTCGGTTTTATTCATATTTCAATATTATTTAGGATATAATAATCATATTATTATAGATTGCATTTGAACAAAGTAGAATATGTGTATCAATAATTCGTTAGTCACGCGCTCAATATATAATATGTAGTTAACGTTTAACAATTTTTTTCTTGAAATAGGTTTGATTTCATGATAGGCACACTCGGGTCAAGCTTAATACATCTAGTTTCCATTGTGTAAATACTGAACGAATCAACTACTTCGTTCACCCCTCCAGAAATTAAATTCATCACTAACTCTTACGTGAGATTCAATAACAAAGTCACTCAATTAGTTAGTATAGGTTGGTCAAGATGAATTTATGATTGAATGATGATTACGAGAAATGAAATGTCTTTTGAGTTTGAATAAATAAATGCTGGCAACGTCTACTTCTCCGAATACAACTAAGAAGTCTTGAGTTTTCATCACAACGCTCAGGAGATTAGCCTCTTCAAGTCGACGGATTAGGTCCATCTTCTTGTGGAAGAATATTCGTTGCTCCTGCCGTACGATGACGAGGAGATGCCGTGAACTTCTTTGAATATTCCAGTTGCTGCTGCTCACGCCATTCTTTCTTAGCAGGTGCGCGTTTTAATTGACCATCCCAGTCTAAATCAACTAGTCCTCCCTTCCGAGCAATTGCCGCTTTTACACGATTAGCAAAGTCAACAGCAGATTCAGACGGAGAGCGGCGCATAGGTGGTAAGTACCACACATCACATACTATCGCCCAGCTACTCATCATCATTCCTAAGTATTGTATCATTGAGTACTTGCTCGAATCCCAGAATGGGTCTCCAAATCGAGCATCATACTGTAAAAAAAGTATTCTAGACTTAAGTTTATCTAACTCATAACACAGTTAATAGTAATTTACCAATTATATACCTTGATAGCAACAGGATATATAAGAGCACCCACTTCAAACGACCCTTTCTTAAACTGCATGACAGCCGAGTTGTTGATACACGTACCTTCGGGGAAGATCAAAATTGGAAGTTTTGTTGCATCTTCTACATGCTCTCTTAATCTGAGGACAACATTTATTTTATTATTTTAATTTTCAATACGAGCCTAGGTTTGAACTATAAATCTACCAACCTTTTCGCGACGGCCTCTCGATCCTTCATTTCTGACCTCTCAAACCAGATGTGAGAAGACGCACGGGCGAGTGCTCTTTGAAGAATACCTAAGAACCCACCATGACTTTGTCCTACCTGTAGTGAGATATTAAACGCACAAGTGAATAATGTGATGAAAACCAATACAATCACAATATCGTCATGCACAGCAAACCAGCCACAGCAAAGGCCTTACCATAGCATAACATTGGTCGACAGCAAGGACAAGAACGTCAATTGGAGAGGTGTGGTTTGCAACACAAATACCACCACCCCCCGTTCTTTTCATCCTCACTAATGGTGAATTGTCCCTGTCGTGATGCGTGATCACAGCAGAAATGGACCAACTGAGGAACTCAAATGCTGTCAAACACACATACGTATACGCACGTGTCCGCAGAGCATCTTGTGATCGCGGGATGCATCCCACAAGAGCCGTGGACATCGTGAGGAACAGTACCTAAGAAAACACAAAATGCACACCACTTCACAATACAAGCCTGAAATATACTAATCAAGCACAAACTCCGTCATACGCCAAGCAAGTAAAAGCGTCACACGTCAGATTGTCACACGAAGTCAAGACTAAACCAATACCAGCGCAAAAGACGAGTCTGACGCCAGAAGAACAACGTCAATCGGCGATGTATGGTTGGCCACACAAATTCCAGTAGAAGTAGGTTTATTTTCCCGACAGTGATACGTCACAATAGCAGAGAACGCCCGAGCCAAAAGACGGAAGCAGAAACGAGAGACGTACTTATTAAGTGTTCTCCTAGCACGCCAGTCGGATGGAATTAAACCGATGAGAAACGTCAACGTCGAGAGTGTGAATGTCTTCAATATGTAGTGCGTAGCAAGTCAATAGCAATGATTTTAGGGCAGAAATATTAAAAATGATCGTATAAAACTTACGCCTAGAGCGCAGATAGTAACCCGAAACGGAAGCATAAGGAAGTATCGGATGAAAAATCCGACAACCCAGATGAACGATAGCCTCCAAGAAATAAACTCATAATGTCTGTTTGTCCTTGTTAATAAATTCCATGACTGAAATATCCAAAAAATTCCAAATAAATTCATTCAATCCAAACCGAACGTGCAGAAAACCCGAAATGAGTAATTCCCCATACCTTAAGTTCTTCCGCAACAAATCGCTGCGTAACTTGATCCTCGACAATAGCCTCGATTCCTCCCCGAACAAATTCGAATATGTCGGACAATTCAAACTCATCAGTAATAGCATCCTCCCCTAAAGAAAGATCTGCAGGCGCATCTCCACTGGAACTCAAAAGTCTCTTTCTCTTAACAACTTCCACTTTAACATCTCCGTCTCCCTCATCCGCCCCTTTCGAATTGGCGTTGGAATCGTCGCTTTCCACTTCCGACGTCGACTCCTCATCGCCTCCCACCTCCCCTCCTTCTCTCTGAGTTACCTTGTATTTCGCCCTATTTGCCTTTTCGATCTTCTTCCTCCCATACTACAAAATAAACAAACCAGCCATCCATTAACTCTTTGACCTTTACAGCACACTCAATCACTCCACACTCGAGATTCCAGATAACACTTATCATCCTCCACTCATTCATTCATTACCACCAAATGACTCATCAAACGAACATCCCAACTAAAACCAACTGTGGGGATCCCCGTCGCCGTCACTAATAATACCAACAAAACAATGTCCCAGAATGACAAGTCATCCTTCTCAGCCACTCAAGGACTCGTTAGTCGGCGACCTTGACTTACCTCAAATATGTAGAGGAGGAGCTGGACATACTTTCGTCGAAATCCAAGGGACTTCCCGAGGGCGGAGAGGATGTAAACGGTGACGATGAAGAGCGATACCGGGAGGACGAGCGCGACGAAGACAAGTGTCTCCCCCACCCCCATTGCGCGGCGCTACACGTTCCCGCCCTCACTCGACCATTCCACCCCCACCGAAGAACCGCGTCACTCCCACCGATGCGCACTTCCTTACGTCGCCTATCTTCGCTCCTCCTTGTTTACTTCACTTGATGACGACGCTATACGTGTGTGAATTAGGAATATTATGTGTGTGTGTCGGTGCGTGTGTCTCGCTAAGAACTACGAGAGGAAGATCAGTACGAGTAGGAGAGACGAGGTCTGTGTCTTCGTGAGGTGGTGGTGGTGGTGGGCTTTAATAAACACCCGTGTGTGTGTGTGTGTGTGTGTGTGGAGATGAGATGGATTTGGCAGAGTGGCCGTTCGTTCTGTGAGACTGCGGCGGTGGTGGTGGATGATTGGTTACTCGTGTCGGGGGTAACGTGAGATCGACCTTCACTATTCGCACACACACCGTTTTTTACTATATATCGTGTCTGTCTGAATTTCATTACGTCTTTAGATGTTTCCATCATTACGAAAATCCTAATATACGATGATTGTTTTGGGTGATTTCCCATTGTGATAGGGATGTTCTATTCGGTCTTTGCGCTTTGGTACTATTGTGGGAGTTAGTTACTTCAGTCTCTAATTAATTCCTGTCTCTAGTCAGTTTGGTCTGTTGTGCTAGCAGCATTTTTGTACATGGCACATGGCACACCCACAGTCACTGTTATTGCCCGTTAACATACGAGCCATTGTCGTAACGCCGTCTCTTCACTTTGTCTGACAAAACTTCATATGCTTTTCCAACATTTTTGAACGTTTTTTCATGGTGTTTTTGTACTTCCTCAGTGGCATTGACGTGTCGGTCTGAAATAAACAATTGTGAATTATAGTACGACTTACAATCGTAGTAGAGTAAACTATATGGCACTCCAGTTCTAGTTGTACCAGGATGATACGTGAGAGCCCGTTTCTTATAGGCGTTCCGAATTTCTACTTCAGTGACATCCTCTTGAACACCCAAGATTTCATAGTAATCAGAGGGTTAATGACTGCACTCCATAATTATGGATGTACCCCCTCTGAAAAAAGGCCCTAGGGGGGGTACCTTACATTGAAGGGATAGGGGGCGGAAAAGGGGGAGGAGCTTAGTTTAACATTGGAAGGATAGGGGCTGTACCCCCCCTGGCGAACTTTCTCATTAACCCTCTGATAGTAATTTTGATTCTCAACTTTCTTTTCCATGTTCTTCAGTCTTCCAAGTTCCTTTTTCCAGCCTTCGTGTCTACTGTGATCGCCCCTAGCGTCTAATTTGATTATAGTCTACGCAAAATAAAAAAAATCCATTATTGAAACTTTATTCCCATTAACATTAGTCGTGTTTTCAACTTGATGTGATTGATTATTTGATAATGTTTTCAAATTACTTCATAGTCTTCACCAGCTTTTGCGTACATTTCTTGGGCTGCGTAGCACTTGCCTCTAAGACAGTAGGCCTGGATATACTTCGGATTTATCTTAATGGCTTTCGTCGCATGAAGAAAAGCTTCAGTATAGTTGTCTTGTTCATAGCTGATTAATGCTATATTATAATGCATCTTGGACTCAATCCGTTTCTGTGCAAAATTAATGAGTCACTGTTGCTCAGAACTTCTCAGATTTCCTGTATAATACGAACTGAATTGAAAGAATATTAGCTTACGTTTTCAAACTGTCCGCTTTCAACCGTTGTAAGAAGACTTACAAATATAACCTTAGCTTCAACTAAATTGTTAGCTTCGAACAAAGTTCCTGCTTCCTTCCGCATTTCTTTCAAGTTTTCGACGTTCTAAAAGTGAGAGACCATGCCATCTTTAGAAATTTCGCATATTTATGTGCATTTGAATAACTTTCAAAAGACTAACTTTTATAAATGCTAGGCATTTCGTATTATCTGGAGACAACATTCGCCACTGATACAGAAATTGTAAACTTGTGTCTAAATTGTCCTTACGATATTCGAGTTTTGCATTGCATTTATTTACATGAATGCAGTACATGTACGCTTGAGTTATATTAGACCGACTGTAAAACCGACAAATTTCATAAATTGTAGATACATTAGATCGAGTTTATATCGCAATATTGTCAGTTTCATTGCCTAATACCTTTCGTGTACTTCCTTTCCCTTCCCCAGTCCTTCCACGTCCTTATCTTCCATCGTCGTCTCCATTAACACTTCTTTATAGTCGGGTTTTCTCGCTGCTTAATCGCACGGGTGGGTTAGTTTTGCAAATTTGCAATACGCTAAGACTGTCCAACACTAGTTGAATGTAAACAAATATGGTGGACCAACTGAATAGGCGACAGTGGCGACAGTGTATGGCTTGTATAGAACAGTTGTATGTGAGAGTCTACGCTCTACGGTGGTACTCTATTGTTCAGCGTATAATACACGTCGAAATTAATTGAGTGAGTGCTGCTGAGTTGAGACTAGTGACTCGTGATACTCGTGAATGCTGTAATACAATTTTTATTAGTAGGTTACATTTGGTTGCAACTTCAACGGGAGATTTCAGAGTGACATAGAGGACAATATCGTCTGTGTAGGATTTCATTGGAATGGGCAGAGTGTTTGCAGGTGTCACAAGCCCACACTGCACCGAGGTCGAAGATGGGTCGTCCTGTCGCTGTGCACAGAGGAAACCTCGAGTCGCAGCCTCCGCAGGAAGTCGCACTTTCACCCACTGAAGTCCCACACCTGAGGATTACACAAGGTTAATTGCATGAAAAATGTAATGGAAATGTTCAAAGAGGGGAAAGTGAGACTTGTGAGACTTACGTAGGACATTCTGTTTTATGACCTCGAGCATCTTTAGGGGGATGATCGGAGAAGAGACCCGATGCTAAGTCTGAGTACTCTTCGTCAATTAGTTCGAGATTTATGAAGGCTCGTGATGCGACTCCGAACCATTTGTTGTTAGCTGCTGCAAGGGCAAGAAGTGATGAGACGCGTTCTTCTCCTACTATGTCGACGAAATCGCGAAGGTGAAGGGCTGCGTGGGTGGCGGCTGCGAATTGTCCTCCGTGAATGAATCGCTGGAGGAGACAGAGGAAGTGGACAGCCTCTGCTCCACGCCAAGGCGTCTCTCGCATCCATCGGAATTCTTCAGGAGAAGGACGGAACTCAGGAGGAATGTGAGATTCAAAGGATAAGTCGGCTGATTGAGGCCTTGGTTGAGCTGTGACTGAATCGTCGGTGAAAGATCGCTTCCCACTTCGTTGAGTGAACATCATTGCAGACATCACGAAGACTTTCTTCACGAGAACAAGGTTAGGCCACTCATCTTGTAATTCTCTTAGTGCGAGCATAGCAAGGAGCTTTCCAGCTGCAAACGGTTTGTCAGACTTCCGAAGGAGTTCAACTGCTTGCATCATTTCTCCGTTGAGAAGAAGGTGACCGGTGTAGCGAAGAAGAACTGGAGCTACATTGTGCAGGGAGTGTTTTTGGGCCAAGTCCATAGCTAAATTCCACTGAGACAGGACTACTGCAGTTTCTACAGCTTTTTCTGCCATTCCACAGGCCAAGTAGGTTCTTACAGCTTCTGTTGTTAGTCCAACTGCTTCAAAAGCTGCTCCGATTTGAGGCAAAAGGGGTGAAGATTTGGGTAAGGAACCTGCAAGCTTATCTAATGCTGCATAGTCTTCCAACATGAGGAGAGCTGTCACAAGTCGCGTAGTGTCGTCAGCTTTCTCGTAATGAGACACAGCTTTTCTCCATTCCTGGTCTTCAGAGAGCGTATCTCCCATCGCAATGCACATTGACTTGAAAGTCCGTACGTCCGCTTGTCTCGTCTTACTGAGAGCTTCTGAGCGTTTCCAATCTCCAATCAATCGCCACATTTCAACAGCCAAGTCCTTTCTATCCGCTTCTAAGTACAACTTCTCTGCAGTCTCAAAATCGTCGAAGAAAGCAGCCACTTCAGCTTTTCTAACTATTTCATCTGGTATAATCGAAATCTTTTTTGCAAACTGAACTCCTGCGTAGTCACGGCATCGTACGAATGCAGCTTCAGCTATAGACAAGTCTAAAGCATTGAGAGCAGCTCGGGCCAAAAGTCTCCACAGACACGGGTGGCTATTATCCTCGACATATCGAGCGACGTCTTCTAGAGCAGTTCCACTTGCGATAAGCGAACGAATGTCTCGAAGAGAGCGAGTCTCTACTCTGCTCAAATATTCTTTTTGGGGCGACTCGGGATTCTGCATCATTTCGTCCATGAGGATGATAGTCACTTCCAAGTCCTACAACCACACAGAATCCGAGTCAAAGGTCATGAACATGGATGTGGACGTAAGTTTAAGATAGCGGCATGTATGCATACCCTGAAGGTTGCGAGGTAGCCAGAAGATAAAATAGGTTCTTCCAGTTCCCCATTTCGCATAACATAAATTCTCGTCTTTTCCACCAGACAGAGGGAATGTGGATCGTCTCTTGCCCACAAAACGGACCACACATCTTTTTTCTCATAACGACGAAGCGTCGAAGTCTTCATGGAGGAGGTGGAAAGAGAGGCTACACTTAGTCTGCCTCCAACATCAACCATAGCCATTTGAAGCCCATCACAATTAAGTGCCAGCCGCTGAGCACGAATTCCCAGTTCTTGGGCGATGTCCAAAGTGTTGAGTAGTACTCCGTGAGGTAACGAGTACAACTGGAGTCTTCCAGAGTCACGAGCCAGCACAAATATGTGTGGTTTCGCATCACAGCAAACTGCAGCGTCTACTATCCTTTGATCCCGAAGGTCGTCCCTCAATCCAAAGTCAACGGCGGATGACGGATCTCCTCCCGTATCTGGAACAAACTTGGGTGCGTCATCCACATGAAAGACTCGTTCACGTCGACGAGCCGTCAACTCCGAAGAAAGTGTAGCGACACTGTGAGCCGTTGCTGATTGGAAACGCCATACAAGAACGGCATTCGGAGCGAGGAGAACGAGAACTCCGTCTGTGAGTGCCATAGTAAATGGGTCGATGGTCGTAATAGTGAGAGAATCAATTGGAGCACCCACAGCGTTCAATACGGAAACTGAATAAGAAGGGGGAGAGGATGAGGCAGATTGAGACAACACTGCGAAATGCGCTTCATCTCCTTTGACGTCAAGAACACGACCAGCAATCTCTTGAGTCGTGACTTTAGCTCCGTCCCAAAAGGCGAGGTGGTGAGAACTATCAGATCTTATGAAGCTGTAGGCCAAAACTCCAGCACCAAAGACAGCAAACTTGTACAGAGGCCGGAGGTTAGCGAAATAGACATGTGCGCCTGGTGATTAACAGAGATTAGTTAATCAAGGTTGAAGGTGTGGAAGTGATTATGGAGGTACTCGTTACCTGCGCCGATAGCAAGACGCAGAGACAGGGCATCCCACGAAAGGGACGTGAGAGGAGTTCCGGGAACGCGAACGACTTGGAGTAGTTTACCGTATTCATCCAACACACGCACTTCTTCTGCTTCCCCCGACTTAGTTTCAACTCCGTAGGAACCCGTTCCTCCTCCAGGACTTCCTCCTACTGCCAAATAAGCTCCATTGGGACTCCAGTCTCCACATGACGCTACTAGTCCAGAGTCGACTACCAAAGCGTTTTCGTCGTTTGCATGGCGTAAAAGCGAAATCCTTCCTGCTCTCCAGATAACTGCGAGAGATGGACCTTCCGATTCTAAAGAACCTTTGCTTCCTGTGTTGCTGCTTTTCCATCGTACAGCAACGATTGGAGCTTCATCGCTTGAGTCATAGCGTGGACCTCTTTCCAACTTCATTTTCGACTGAAAATTATTATCATCATGATTACGAAAAATGAATCTTAAGCCAAACTTACTTTAATACCAACTCTTGTAGCCTCACCAGAAAGTTTCCTTCAGAATCGTAGACATGAATTTCACCGTTGGTTAAAGTAAAAAGAACTGTTCGAGCGTCGGGAGACCAAGTCACTCCTGCAAGTGACACCCCCTTCAAGTCCTTTCCCCAAAGGCGATTCCCATCTGCAGATCCAACAATGACTCCTCCTGCAAGTTTTACAATCAACTTGACTTTGGTGTGCTTTTTAAGACGCAGTGTAATGGCGAATGTTTGCTGTTGAAGTAGCTTACCATCCTCGTAGACGATGCAGATTTTGGTGCCGTCGTGCGACCACGCGAGTCCCCTTACGGTCGAACGATTTCTGTTGTTCACCATTTCCTCGTACCAAGTACCTTTGTACAGCATCCACACTATAATGAGTCCCTTTGCATCTGAAGTGGTTAGTTTGTGATGCACGTTGTTCCATGCGATGACTTGGATATTGGCAGAGTGTCCTTCAAGACTTTGGTTCATAGCGATGTTAGAAGGAGCTGCGAGGAGTCCTGAACGGGTGGTGGTGGTTGACACACTTCCATTTTCTTTGCTGCTGGTTCCATCCTTTCCACTTCCGTCTGTAGACACTGCTGCTTCTATTTTTAAAACTTTGAGCATCCCGTTGTCGCATCCACAAGCGAGGAAGTTGTCCTCTCCGCTCCAGGCGACACATCGTACCCCCGCCCCTTGGGGCATCTCCAACTGCAATTCGCAT
Source organism: Isotomurus pseudopalustris (assembly GCA_034698685.1). Classification (NCBI taxonomy): domain Eukaryota; kingdom Metazoa; phylum Arthropoda; class Collembola; order Entomobryomorpha; family Isotomidae; genus Isotomurus; species Isotomurus pseudopalustris. The sequence goes on from JAQGBV010000021.1 coordinate 29,771, forward strand.
GTTGGTCAGTAAGATTTCCTAAATGTGTTTTGGATGATAAGTGGGGTTACCTTTTTGGATAGATAAGCGAACATGTTTGTGTATTCCTGTTCCTTGATATGAACTGATGTGTGAGCGTGGGAGACAGGTGGCTGGTGCCCTGCTCATTTGTTTGCCTAACAACGCATTGCCAACCTGCTTGTTTGGCAAAACTACATTTACCCGGATTCGGGTTAAACTGAGTCTAAAAGCCGACAATCAAAGGCTTGCGAATCCAATGCACTTAAAATGTTTGCTAACTAGTGAGTCTTGGGGCTAATTATCATGAGTAAAGTTGTCGATGTTCAGGGCGTTTTCCAACATGGCATTTATAAAGGTTTATTAATGTTATGAATAATGACGAATGGCAAAAATGCAAAATGTCTGACTAAAGAATGATTTTATTGCATACTCTCCTCGTTTTATAAGAGCGACTTGTGAATCAATTTTTGGATTTTTGTGACAGTGACGCAGTAGGGCGTTATGGGGCGTGGAGGTCAAGCACGTGCTTGGTGGAACTTTTATGCGCTCTGCCTACAGATTCGATGATCCTCACTTCTTTCTAATTGCTTTAAGAATCCACTCGACTCCATCCTGTGCAAACAACGAAGCTCTTGTTACTATTTCCCAATGCCATTTAAAATTATACAAATCAATTAGTCAAGTACTCCCGAGTAAATTACCCTGACGCCTTCTCCAGTAGCGGCGGAGCAACCTTGGATTTGCCAGGCACGGTCACGAATCGTATGTAAGTTGAGTGAACGAGCGATATCGGCGGTACTCGCTGCATCCGCCAAGTCCTGCTTGTTTCCAAAAACTATTAAAGGAACTCCACTCATTTTTTCGTCTTCTAGAAGGTCAAATAGAATTTCTCCACTTTCGTTAAGACGCTTCCTGTCTGCAGAGTCAATGACGTATATCTGTACACAACCAAGCGGTCACCAACATTTGTAGAAGCATGGAAACTCATGTGTACTGAATGAACTTGGATCAGCGTTGATTCAGGAGACTCACAAGTGCATCTGCATTCTCAAGGTAGTTGGTCCAATAAGGACGAATATTCCGCTGACCTCCTACATCCCATACATTGAGCCTGAACCCAGAATCAGTCTGCACGGTTTTAACGTTGAATCCACGCGTAGGACTTGTCTTCATGTGTTCGTCTGTCTCATTCGCCAGCATTTTAAGAAGCGTCGTTTTACCAGCATTGTCAAGTCCCAATAGAAGTATTCTGTACTGAGCAACTCCACTGTTGGCAGAAGTATGCACTGCCAACTTCCTCAGCAACGATAGTAGCCCCTGCAAGAAAACAAGTAGTATTTCACTGACGAACCGCACCTATTTCTTACGTTAGCCTTACCATTGTTGTTGACTCCTCAGGAGACACGGTTCCAACAGAGGTTCATGCAGAAAAGGAATGACAGATGGATGGGTGAAAGTCAGGAGTTGTTGTGTGTGTGTCTTTTCACGATTGTTTCCATGGAGAAGGCTCAATCCGACTGACAAACACGTTAGAATCCCTGCGTGAGGGAAGTCAGCGAGTCAACCTGAGTTGCTTCAATTCTTCATGCAAATGGCAATTACATCCTTCTTCTCGTCACACACAAAGAGGAGTTATGATTGAGAAATTATGTACCATTTTTATACCCACACACCCAAGTGTCCCAACTACTCAATAAACTCCTTACACGATATAAATAATTGGCGAACATTGGCAGGACATCTTTATTATTAATACCTTTATCATCATCCTTATTTCATTAATAAAGTGAGCGAAACATGAAAAATCCCAGTTTCATAATAGTAATCACTGATCGTAGTAATACACTTAAAATTTAAAATATACCTCATATCAGCACAGCACACAGCTGAGATCGTAGCAGTAGTTGCAGTTTGCAGTAGCGAAGTTTGAACATTAATTTTTTACGAGATAATTGCTCATTACATGATATAGAAAAAGACAGAAACACAATTAAAATTATACACGTGATGCCATTTTATCAACGGCTTCCAGTATTTCCCAACTTCTTGATGTTCAGTGTAATAGCGCCGCTTCTAGCAGGTGAGCCGCTCACTTTTGCCCGTCCTCCGGCTGATCCTCCGTTTCCACCCTTAGCGGCTCCTAACATCACCTCCAACTAAAGGAAATAATTGTCACTAATATTTAGAAATTTACATCATATATACAAGTTTAAGCCCATATAAGGAATTACTTAGAATCATCAAAGCGCCATACATAAGCTTGAGATCAAAGCAAGAAGTGAAAGACAGAATGATAAAATGACAGAGAATAAAATTACGGAGAAGAAAATGACAGCGATTGAAATCATGGAGAATTAAATGACAGAGAATGAAAGACAAACAATGAAATGTAGTAGCAGTTGAACAACATGAAAACATTAAGAATGGCAAAGTGCATGAAGAATGCAGACAGGTTCAGCGAAGTTAAAACAGGAGACCAGATATTTCAAGAACCGAAAAGAGGAAAGAAGCTTAGTGTCGACAAGGAGCGGATGAAGCAATCTTGCTGGACGACGGAATAGGGCGACCAGCTCCATTGCTAGAATTTCTTTCTTCCCGGCCCATAACAACATCTACCTTTTCGATAGCGTAATTAAGCCTGACACCCATTTCTTCTGTAAATCCATTCTTCAATTCGCTCAGCTTATATGTGCGAAGCTCCTTGTTAGTTGATAGAGTAGATATCGCTCCGAGCAATGGGCAAATCACCATCTTAGTATGATCTCGGAAGTTATTGATCTGAAGAGTTCCATTCGAAAGAACCATCACAACTGCTCGTGAGGTTCGGAACCAAGTCCATAAATTTGGCAGTCGAGCTATACACGACGGATCAGGAGGAGCTCGTCCACCAGACGCCTGTAAGTAATCAGAAGAGTTAGCATGAAATATAACTTTTCAAATGTAAGAATGCAAATATCAATGTAATGTACTGTGCACCATTTTTTACCTTAAGAAGGTTTTCCTTCATGTATTGCTGAAAGTAGTTGAGCAGTTTCACTTTTTTCTGCAGATCAGCCGGGTAGTTATCAAGCGAGTAGTACGACTCGTCCCCAGTCTTTTCAACGTAATGCATACTTTTGGCATCGGACAATAGAATGACTTTGCTTTGGTCGTTAAATGAAACTCCAATCGAGTCGTCCGACAATTGATAACCAAACCCATACTTGTCTGAGTAGTCCACCCACTTGCAAATCCAAAGTAATGGAGACAACGTAGGCTCCTCTGCTTCATCTATTTTGACGAATGAAACAATTCATATTAGCTTATGATCTGAGGTACATTTAAGATAGGGAACTTTAAACTTGCCGTCTGTAGGAAGAATTCGAGGCTCAGCTTTAATCACTGCTTGCATCTGATTCTTCAGACTACGCATCATTTCAAGAATATCTGCTGAGTTATTCTCTGGAGTAGCATGAGATGTATTGAGTCGAGCAGGCACTGTCGCACCAGAGTCCCCTACTCGTACGTTGTTTTCACTAAGTGGCTTCTTCTGGCCATCTCGCATAGACAGAGTTCCATGTCTGTGAACGTTGGACATGGTTTCGAAACGAGGAGCTGTCGTAAGCACTGATCCAGGAAGCACTTGAGGTAGCAATCCTATAAAAAACAAATTTAAGCACATACTTCATTTCTCGCTTGATTTTGATGGTACGCATCCAGACTTACCGTGAGTAAGAAATTCAGACTGAAGTATCTGTCTGGTCGTAGGTCGCAGCGTAGGGTCCACTTGAAGCATCTTTTGAATAAGACTGCGACATGACTGACTGATCTTTTGAGGACGGTCATACTCTCCACGTCGAATTTTGTGGTAAGTGTCACGTAAAGTAGCAGTTTCAAATGGAGGCTTGCCCACAAGTAAAGTGTATAAAATACATCCAATAGACCAAATATCTACTTCAAAGGAATGTCCTCTCTTGCTCAGTACTTCAGGCGCAATATAATTCGGCGTTCCACAAAGGGTTCTAGAATGATGTACAAATATTTACTAGTAAACAAATTCCAGAAACACTAATAATGATAAGCACAATATATACATACCGTTTCCGCTCACCGTCATACCCCACCTGAGTAGCCAACCCAAAATCTCCAATCTTTAGATGAACTTCATCAGTGATGAAAATATTGCCGAGCTTTAAATCTCTATGAATCACTTTCTTTTCTTGGTGGAGATAGTCACAAGCAAGCACAATCTGTCTGAGGAAATAGCGTGCTTCTGGTTCTGTAATTACTCTTCGGCGTTTTTGCAGTTCCATGAGACTCTGTTAATATAGCAAGTATTGAGTATTATCAAGACTGAGATTTCACTTTACATGAAAAGGAATAGAATATGCAAATCCGATTTATTCTGGTTTCTTCATTACCTTTTTGCTACACAGCTCCAGAAGGATGTACACATTCTGATCATCTTCAAAGTAGGAAACAAAGTTCACGACGAAATCATGAGATAAGCTCCGATGAATAGTGATTTCCTGTAATATGGGAACATTCATTAACCTATCATAATTCATTTATTTTCTTAAAATATTTTAACTGTCAAGCTCTAATTCTGAAAGGTAACATGCTGCTTTAGTCCGAAATGTTGCCAAAAGAAATAAACATTTCAGCAGACGATGGGTAGGAAGGAAGCCGCTATACACAAACCTGAGCCATTTTATCTCGCTGGTGAGGTTTCACCAACAGGGACTTGTTGACCACTTTACATGCAAAATGTTCTTCAGTCGCTATGTCCTGTACTTCATAGCACCTAGCAAATCCTCCCTGAAAAAATACAAACCAACCTTTATAAAGCCATAACTCTCCGAAGTCTGGATCCCTAACCACGGTTCATGTTTCGAGGTGAGTGTCCGTCCGAAGTGGACAAAACCCGGGTAATCAACCCATAATCATCACTCTAATGATACCCAATTGATCCACCCGAGTTCATCGTTCTCAACGAATCATCCGATTTCCGTTACGTCTACCTCCTGCTTTCCATCAACTTGGCGTTGATTACCCGACGATCCGACCTTCCATGTACACAACGGACGTCTTACATAATCACACATGATAATGAACAACTGGTTTTGAGTCCCTCCATAATCGCCTTTTATCTCAAATCTCAGCCCCAATTAAAATCAAGCCACCCAAAGTACTGACCTTTCCCAAGAAGCGTCCCTTCACGTAAGTCTTTCTCTTGCTAGGGTCGTAGATTCGATCAGGGACCTCGATGACTGCGGGTGGCGGGTCTCGCGGTTTTGGAGGGGGGTCGGGCACAGTGCCCAGCGGAGTACTTCGTGGAGGCACACCCCCTCTTGCGTTGACGCCTGAGGAGGCCATTAGTTGTTGTCGGAGGGGGTGTGGCGGGTGAAGTGGGGCGAGAGAGCGGGCGAGCGAGGAGAGAGTGCAGAGCGTGTTCTGCACAAAGAGAGGTCGAGAAGGAGACTGACAGAGAGGAGAAAAGCAACGGACAACAGTTTTGCGCTCTGAGCGGTGATTGGCTGGCGGGTGGCGAATGGGAGAGGAGGGTCCCTCGCCAAGGCGGACGGGGGAGTGCGGAGGCCTCCCTATCCGTCCACAGTGAGTCCACCACACTGGGAGCCCAGAGCCTCAGCTCAGTCTGTGTTCATGAGTGTCCTCGAGACCATGTCGCTCCAGCTCCTCCATCTCCTCCACCTTCCTCCGCAGTCCTCCTGATCCACATGGACGTCGTCTCGTACCTCCTCCAGTGACCTCAAGTACCCACCAACCTCGTCTCCAACTACCCAACTGGCCTCCTCAGGACGAGAAGGACTGACGGGAGTGAGCTCAGCCTCCTTAACCTCCTTCTAGTACAAAGACACTTTCTCGTTCTTTCCTTTGTCGTCGTGTGTGTGCGTGAGTGAGTGTAAGTAACTGTAGTGTCGTCATTGTGTCGCCACGATGTCGTCTCCGAGCGCAGGAAAACGGAGGATGGACACGGATGTCATCAAGTTGTAAGTGATATTTCGCATTTGTTTCTGGGTTTTGTTGCGAAGGAAGGAGAGAAAGAGAGAGAGAGAGAGAGAGAGAGAGGAGGGAGGTAGGGGTGGTGGTGGTGGTGGTGATGGTGGAGATGGTGGTGGTGGTGGTGTTGGTAAGTAGGCCACGCAATGGATCGCATGGGATCGAAGGAGAGAGAGAGAACCCCAGCTGACTGCTCAGCTGATCCGTCAAATGCATCTTGGACCTTAGTAACTGACTGAACCCTCCCTGCCTCCCTGCCTCCCTGCCTCCTTCTCCGATGTCATTCATTAGTGCCAATGCATCTCTTTGTTACACCTTCTTCTTTCACTACCTCTGGCTACGAGTCCTCTACGATGGTCATCTCATGTCAACAATGTTTACATTCTGATGCAATAGAGATGCTAACTTAGATTGGGCTGCGCAATTGATAATGCTTCTCGTTTGCAAGTCCGAATTTTGATGAAAATTGATTATTTTGCCTTGCAGAATCGAATCCAAGCATGAAGTGACTATTTTAGGGGGTCTGAATGAATTCTGTGTAAAATTCTACGGTCCCCGTGGAAGTAAGTACAGACGAACTTTTAATGCGTAGTTTCATGTTGGAGGTACGTGCGACTGATTTGGTGGATTTTTATGTGCAGCGCCATATGAGGGAGGAATCTGGAAGGTGCGGGTTCACTTGCCGGACCATTATCCCTTCAAGTCCCCCTCTATTGGGTTCATGAACAAAGTTTATCATCCTAACATCGACGAAGTCTCTGGTACCGTCTGCCTTGACGTCATCAACCAAGCGTGGACCGCTTTGTATGGTATGTGGTTTAGTGAAGTGGTTATGTAATTGTAGTGTACTTTATAACGATTGTTTTCTTCCAGACCTGTCGAACATATTCGAGTCGTTTTTGCCGCAGCTGCTTACGTACCCTAACCCAATCGATCCTCTCAATGGCGATGCTGCAGCAATGTACCTTCACAAACCCGAGGAGTACAAGAAAAAAGTCTCAGGTAGGTGTCAATGTTGAAATCTTGTCACAATTCATGTACAAATTCAGCGGTATGACAATTTTTTATGATTCTTTGTTGCAGAGTACGTGAGAAAGTACGCAACGGAAGACGCCATTCGTGACGATGAGTCCAAAGGGGATTCTGGAGATAAGAAAGACGGAGGAAGCACTAACGGTGGCAGTTTAGTTGGTGGTGTTGGTAGTGCAGTTGTTGGTGGTATCTCTTCGTCCGCAAACGCGCTTTCCTCCGATTCGGAATCCTCCATGTCCGACTTCAGTGAAGATGAAGCTAGAGACATGGAGCTGTAGGTCAGAAAATCGTTCGTCGTCGCAATATTAATTACGAACTTAATTATAATCTTATACAGTTATAGACCACATCCTCCTCTCGTCAAGTAATCAGTACTATCACTATTGTAATAGTAATTATTATGCTTTTGTTACAACTTTTCGTCATCGTCATCGTCAACAACTCACCTTCAAGACCAACAATCAATATCTCTCTTTCTTGTCAATAATACAAAGATCCTCCAGATTAACTGTACAATTGTATCATGCTAATAATATACACAAATTCTCGTCAATGTTATAAAAAAGTTTTTAAGTATAACCCGATCCAGCACATCTCCCAAACGTAATTGCATAAAACACAAATTAAGGTTTACAATAAATCTATTGTTTCGCTCTGAATAAATGTACTTTATATTAAGGAATAACTGATTGCAAGAAAGCAAGAGATTTTTCTCAATCTTGCTATGATGATGATGATACAGGGATATCTTAATTTGTTGAATTGAATTTGCTGCTGAAGATAATGAATAGCTCTATATCTACTACGTATGGAATAAAATATAAACAAAAATATATTAAAGCGTAAATGTAACAGTAGCTGAATAATTTTTAAAGCGTACGTACGTATCTTTTCTTCTCAACGGCTATATTATTTGTTGTTTACACACTTAGTTTTGATTAATATGTACAACATACAGTTCAGCATCTGAGTTTTGAATAAATTACACGTAACGTGTTCTTTTAAAGTCAATTTTGACAAATTGGTACATTTTCATTATTGTTAACTTAGTTGATATTCATGAGTACATCTGTAGAATCGTAAATCATTTTTAGTTGTGCGGTCATGATGACGCAGTGATTGGGATGCATAGCTATCAAAGCTCCACAATTCCATCTGAAGAACCCCAAATCATATATATAGATAATTACCAGGTGTTTAATTAATTAAGTGAGTGATCAAATAATATCTAGTGTTTACTTTGTAAACTCAGCTTTGGGGTAAAGGGAAATCCCGCGAAATTTAAATCCACAGTGTCCACAGTCTACACGTAAAGTTCAGTGGTCCACATGTTTCGCTTTGACTTCGGCAGTCTGTTTATCTTTTTACTTCGTTCTGCTGAACTTGACTAAATTTAATTACTGATTTGGTGGAATTTCAAATACTTTTGTAAATCTGTATTATAATTAATATATATTATGTGCAAAATCTGATTAGCGCAGTATATATTATTACTGTGATGGGAAGTGTGAGACTATCAGAAGTGGAATCTACGATTTTGTACGAATTAATTTGCTGTGGGGAATGGAAAGATGAACGTGAGGTGAGGTGTTTGAGGCATTGTACTTTTATGTGTGTTTCAAAAGTAAACGAAATTTTGAAATGTATAATGTTCACAGGAGAAAGGCATCCTGATTCATTCGACGTCGAAAACAGGAGGTTTCCTTTCACTGGTTAGTTATCCTGGAAAATATTTTCGTAAAAAGGGCCTAAGCTTATCCGATTCAGTAAAATGGTAACTATATAATTAGATTTCTGAAAAGTATTTGCGTTTTCTAAGGACTTAGTTTAAAAATAAAATATTTCTTTCAACAGGTTGCAGTCTGCTGGACCACAATGGAAGATATCCTTATCAAAAGATGGTGCCTATCTTGCAATTTTACAAGACTATATATTGGAGACAAGATCAGCGAAAGATGGATTCTCTTCGACCTTGGGAAGAACTGCAGTTCTCAAAGACCCGTATCTGCAAAACAGGAAGATGGTGTGGAGTAAAGATTCATCCATGCTCGCTGTGTCTTTTTCCAATGGCCAAGTTATTTTCTATGACATCATGGCTTCGGTTGTGACCTCTGTAAGGAGATATGATTTACCTAGTCAAGAGTCTATCAACACAGACATTTTTAGCTCGGACAATGTACTAGCTGGGCTAGTGTTCTCTTCCGAACGTGTCAAGAAAAACATGCAGTAAGTTTACCAATAATTATTACCGAACAAGTTAGATGATAGTTAGTAAAATCTACAGTTAGATACATTATTTACGTTCTAAATTGTTTACAGTCCGAATGAGCTGATATGTTTTGACTCCAAAGGATTAATTAAGTCATTTCGGCAAACTCAAGCTGATCAAATGTCATTTCATCATGATGCTAGCTTAAGAAAATGGTACCCGAACGGTATATTCTCAGTAGAAGAAGGATCTTCTCATGGTATCATCATAGTGTCGGGTTTGTTTCAACCAGAATATTCTGCTCACTTTACCAAAATCGTAAGTAAATAACTGGTTTGCCAATTCACAATCGTTGTTCATTCAGGTTCTTTATTCAAAATTGTCTAACATTCGTAGGATGACTCGATGAAAAATGGTATCACGGTGTGGCGAATGGTAAATGATGCTCCACATTACCGGATTATGTACACCATGGACAATGAAGACATTCAGTTGGATACAAAGAGCAGATTAAAACGCTCAATATCCTCACTGTTTTATAGCTCAGCAGGAATAGAAGTAATGCTTAACTGTGCACATGACTGTAGTTTTGGTTGAGTATCCAGCTTATTACCTTATGTTACTTTCAGGACGCCATATTTAAGCTTGTTATGTCTCCGGATGAGAAACACGTCGTTGGTTTACATTCTTCGGGGGCTGTATCAGTTTGGCAAGTTCCATCCCTTCGCCGACTCCGCTTCTGGCAGCTAAAACATCAGTATCATCACTGGACTGAAAACACAAGGTTTAATAACAGATGGCGGATTGCATTTAATCGATGGCATGCGGAACCGCTTGATGAATGGAGATTCCATCCTTTCGATGTCGATTGGTGGAGCGATGTGGTGCTAATTTATTTTTTAAATGTCGTTTTTTAAAATAGATTACTATCATGGAACGTATAATCGACGTAAATTTTTGTTTTCTAGATAATAGTTATTTCTCGAGTGAATGGGTGCGTTTCTCTATGCTCTATACAAGAAGAATACCCCTCAAGAAATATGCTTGGGGACCAGCCTGAACTTTTTGAAAGTCCTGTTACAGTTACACCAAGGGTAGGGAAAGGGTTTTTAGCACTAGAATGTGAAACAAAGCTGAAGGTCGAGGAACAAAGAAATTCCAATGGAGACATTATAACGCCGCCAGAAGCCACAAGTGTTGAACTACTTGATGCCTATGATTCCCAATTCTTGGCGAAAACTCTATTACAAGAAGTTCTGTTCTGGATGACTGACATTGAGCGGTTCCGTCCACCTAGAAAGAGGAAGAGGAAACCTCCAGTTTGGAAAGAAACTCATCGGTTATTTCTTATAAGGAATATTACCCCACTGGAGCTTTTCTATCAGAAAATTGAGTCAGAAGAATATGGTGAAGCACTAGATTTGGCTAGAGTTTACAGTCTTGACTCGGATGTTGTATTCCAACGGCAATGGGCGAGAACGCCTGTTTCCGTCAACTCAATTAGAGACTATTTGGTAATTTGGATTATTTTGCAATCGTTATTTCCATGCTCTAAGGGATATATGTTCAGTCTTTACTTTGTATTATCAGGGTAAAATAAAAAAGCGAAATTGGGTACTACAAGAATGTCTCGATCGGGTACCTGAAAATGCTGACGCTGCTAGAGAACTTTTGCAATATGGATTAAAAGGAACTGATTTATCAGTGGCAGTTCTCATTAGTCAAGGTATGTGAATTAAGCACTGTATGCCAAATGGCAGTATATTAGCGGCCTATTGTATGAAAGTTGTTATTCTTCAGGGAGAGATAAAGGAAGATTTCATCTTTTGCGACCTGATGACCTCGATATTTCCCATGAGGAGTACTTACTACTTGTTGATGCAGACAATTTGGAAGTGAAGCGATTATTAAATTTCAGGAAGAAGTTCCTATACTATCTGGCCATTCTTGAAACTTACGAGGTAACTGTTTATCGACAAAAATGTATTGCAGAAAATGTTCGACTAGAGTACATGTGTAACAAACTTGTGTAGATCATGATTGGAGGCCCCCGTGGCACCCTCATCGACGATAATTTTGATGGCAACATGTACGCGAAACTCAGGATGAGTAGGCCAATTGAATCTGCCATTGATTTAGCTAGATCAAGTGACATAAGTAAATTGCGAATTATGCTAATGAATCATTGGCCTGATATAGCACAGCACTGTCTGGACGTTATTTCTAGTTTTCCTGAGACTTTGGACCCGTACTTGTACAGGTAAGGACGTAAGGTTTAAGGATTGATTAGAAATTTACTTATAGCGAAGTTAAATTTTACTTATTGTAATATAACCTGTAGCGACTTCCTACCTAAGTTGAGCAGCTCGGGTGGGGTATGTTTATGTAATGACAACGTCTCGATGGACTTGAGAAAGGAAGATTGGTGCGAAAGCTTTCTTGAAGAAGGAAACAGTATACAACGAAATTCCAAAGGAAACGTAATAACGGGTATAACTGCTGAGTCGCTGGAGCATTGGTATGAAGAAAGAGTGCGGGAAATAGATAGGCTTAGTGGCCTGACCGATTATGCCCTCAAGTTAGCTAAATTGGGAATTAAAAAAGGAGTTCAAGTAAGGCAACAACGCAAAATATTATTTACTATTCCTTAGATATTCTAAGTTTCTGTGAAATTTTCAGAGTCTGAAGAAACTAAAGGATACTTTTGAAGTAGTAGAAATACTAGTATACGATGCTAATATAGAAATTACTTTGGAAAAACTAGAATCTCTCAATGATTTTGAAATACTGAAGTTGTTGATGAAATCGGTAAGTTCTTTAGAATAGCTTGTAAAATGAAAAGTGACGAAATTAAAAGCTCTCTTTTATTAAGGTTCGACAAGAAAGTTTTAGTAGTCAAGTTCATAAATTCGTTATTCCTTTCCTTGATAAATGTGAAGCTCGTGAGAATGGAGCCTATTACAACCTTCTTGATCAATATCTTACATCAGTGTCGACCGAAAGTATTGAGCAGGCTCTACCAGTAAGTTTCATTTGCATACAAGGAAATAAGAGCATGTAGTAATATAATAAATGTTTATTTAGTTTTTCGTCAACTCCAAGTCAGGGACGGTTCACTCTATCATCCCTGATAAGCAGGAGCTTATGAAGTTGGCATATAATTGCATTTACGCTTCTACTCAGACCAGACAAATTTCAACTATAACGTCTATTCTCGATTGTCTGCCTGAAAGAAGCAGGGGATTTTTAAAAGAGGACATAAAGGCAATTCAAGACCAGCTAGACCGCCTTGACCGACATTTTCAAGCAGTGAAGACTTTGGAAAAGTATGGCATATTTTTGGCCATCTCGGATGTTAAGAAACTGTCAGCAACCCCTGAGTCGGAAACCAAAATAGAGAAGTTTGTAATAGAAATATGCAAGATGCCTACGATAAAGTAAGTATAAACTATGGTGTTGATGTAGTTTTATAATTGAGCTGTACTCAGTTTGGCTATTCTGAATCGTTATGCCTGGTGATCCTAGGAAGCTTAATTGGAAAACTAATGATTGGAAAGCTATGATGTTTGACATTCTTGATCTTCAGAAAAAGGTGTTCACAGAGTTTCCTGTGGATAAATGCTTTGAGGTTACAAACTAGCATACTAACGATAAGTATATGAATCGTTTTAAAACAATTCATTTAAGTAAAATCCATTGTTTTGTAGATCTATGTTGCTGCACTTTTACGAAGCGGTTCATCTGATGTGATAAATTTAGCGAGGGACTTCATTGATCGTACGCTACCAGAAGAAAGTGACAAGAACCCTATCAGAGGGCTAGTTCGACGTGTTAGTTCTGCTTACTCCACTACTTTTGCTCTCTATTTGTACCTGATTCCATACGAACGAAGCTTAGAAATGATTTTGGAAAGCGCAACACATTACTTTGACTCTGCGTCAAATTATTCCGACCCGGATATAGAACTATGTCGAAGCTGTCTAAATCTTGTACCTAATCCTAAAGAGCGAGCGGTTGCTGAAATGTTTGACTTAATAGATGCAGTAAAAATTATCAACAAAGTCTTCATGCTGAATGTATTACCCCAATCAGGTAAAACTGGATCTAAAAACGAATCTGCAGAGTTGTGCCTTCAGGTTCAAATTTTAAAAATTAAATTATTTATTCATTTTTAGTGCGAACGAAGCGCGACAAGTTGTCTTTAATTAGAGACTGCATGGAAAACACACCTGACGGATATCGCAAGACCCAACAACTTTTAAAACTTGCGGTTTTTCTTCATCTAGACGACTTTGATGTTTCAGAATCAGAAAGCTACATTTTCGACATGTGTGGAGAGAAAGCACTACAAGAAAATGATATGAAGTTTTGCGTGCAGATTTGTCACAGCATAATGGCTAAGGGATACCAGACTGGCTGGAAAATATTCACAGAAGCTGCTAAATATCAAAATGATCCTTTAATTCTAGATCAGCATTCAAGATTAGTCTTCATAAGTTACGCATTAAATATGTGCCCAGACGATGAAATTATGAACGTATTGAACGTATATGTTGATATCAACTACAATCAAAATCAAACTGGAAAATGGTAAAACGGCAATAAATAAATAAGATTTTTTGTCCACCTTACGGCTAAGCTGTAATGGCTGATAAAAAAATAAATAAGTTACCAACTCTCGAAGCTCTCGAAATAAGCCATAAGTTCGTATTGTTATCTGTTTTTCAAATCTTCTATAAATGTACAAACACAAATGCAGAAAGTTTCCGAAAAGATTCCCATACAGGAAAGACTACATTCCACATTAGACGACAACTTGCATTTGCATTCCACCGAACAAACCCTTGACAGGAGGCCTTTTAGTAGTTTGTACGGTGCTACAGTAGTAAAAAACCAAGGGCCTCAATATTACATGATCCTTAAAGACTAATACTAAATGTTAACTGGCTTCTAGTCCTAATGAAGTTGTAACTGCTGTGTTCCAGTAATTGATGGAAGTGGTATGGGTGTGTGTGTGTGTGAGGTTGTGGAACTTGGGAGCGTCACGGGGAAAGATGAGATGAGCGTCCTGCTCTCTTGGTGCGTCACGTTAAGCTGTGGCAAGTGGGTTTGTGAGATTCCCATTGAAGGGGGTGACTTCATCTCCAACGACAGGACACGCACTCTTCATTACGATTGCTTCTTGTGTGTGACTGTGACTGTGTGTGTGTGTGTGTGTGTGTGTGGGTAATGTGTGTTTGTGTGTGATAGCTAAGGTGATGGTGGTGGCGCTGGGAATTTTTCGCATGTTGTGCAACTTCCGAGAAGTGAGTGATGCCCTCCTGGACACCCATTTTGCCTCCCTCCACTCACACACACACACACACACACACACTCACTCGCATCATCCCTCGCATCTCCAGAGATAACCGCTTATCACCACACAACTGTCAACAGGTGAACTCCCACTGGAGGAGGGAATATTCCGGAAACTAATAAAACTACACAACACAATTAGACTCAAAACACAATTGTTCATACTACAGCAAAGGATCACAGATTCTTGGAAACTCGAGCACTAAACAATAATCAAATATACAATAATACACAAGTTTCTTCCAATTTCTAAATGTAAGTGAAAGTTGTATTTGTATGGTTTGTAAAGAAACGAGTGTGGGCTCAAAAGGTAAATAACGTGTTGTTTAATTTGTGTAGATGAACGTGGAGCGACGTGCAACTCGACGGAGCACAGCAGAGAATCGGGTGGTGTCGGATGAAAAGAACGGGACTGTAGATAAGCCGCCCCCGCCAGTGGCGGAGAAGGAGAATAATTCGGTGAGGAAACGGTCGCTGTCGTCGTCGAAGGAGAAGGAGAAGAACGGAGAAGTGGTGACGATGCCTGCGGAGGAGACGACGTTGGTGGTGGCGGAGGAGGAGGACGGAGTTCCGGAGCCGGAGGCGAAGATAGCGAAATTGTCGGCGGAGGACGGAGGAGTTGAGGAGGAGGAGGAGGAGGAGGAAGAGGAGGATGGAGGATCGTCTTCAGTGGATTCTCCGGCTCCAGTGACGGCAGCAGTGAAGCCACGTCGGAAGGAGAAGGTGACACACCCATGTCCACAGTGCGACAAGAAGTTCCTGAAGAAAACCTTCCTTACGAAGCACCTCAAGTTCCATTCGGCACCTCGACCGTTTGTGTGTGAAGTGGAGGAGTGCGATCGGACGTTTGTGAAGGCGGCAGACCTCACGAAACACGTGAAAGTGACCCACGAAGGGGCTGGAGAGGAGTTTTCGGCACTTCACTCGTGTCCGTTTTGTGCAAAAGGGTTTATCACTCGAGCAGAGATGGATGTTCATGCCGAGACTCATGTTCACGAGCACAAGATGTACGCGTGTCGGTACTGCGGAAAGACTTTCGTCAAACGATTCCAGTTGAAGATTGCTGTCCAAGCTGCCCAATCGGAGACTGTCGATCCCTGTCCTTACTGCAAGAAGCCGATCAATCCAAAGGCCTATAGTGACAATTGATGTCGCATCTCTATCAATTGATTGTACCTCAGCTTTTCCTCATTCAGATGTAGTAGTGTTCTGAATTTATACGGAAGGTTTAAACTCTCTTGAGCAATTCAAAAGTCTGTTTGTCGTATCCGTCACATGTTTCATCAGAAACCGGAAAATCTTTCAAGTGGAGAAATTTTCACACATACTTTTCTAACTATCCTGTTACTGAACCAATTGTATCTCAGATGTTTGATTGGAGTAGGTTTTATTACTGGCAATTCCGCTGTTGAATGTTATACAGCTTAAATGTTGTTGCGCGATTGTTGTTGTTCTCCATAATTGTTGAACGGAAGGTGAAGGGTATACCATTAGTTATTAAGTAATTATTCTCATGTTTTAATTATATCTTAGTCAAACCAACTACCACCAAATTGATGATGAGGAGGTAGTTTTAATGCATTTTAACTTATTCCAATGTAGTATTAAGGTTTATCATGCAAATGTACATTTTAAGACCAACAGATTTGTCCCTTTTAGCAAACTTGTTGTACATGCCGCTGATGAAATGTTTGCTTGTTTGCAATTGTTTCTAAATTGTAATACATTTTAATATTAAGATCTTCAGGAGGTAAGCCATAAGGGCAGCAGTAAGGGTTTGAAACAACTGACAACTCAGGATCGAGGATTGGTTTCTCATAATTTTATAGTATTTTGTATTTATTGTGAATTTTAGGGATAGTATAACTAACAAGCCCCTATTTTGTTAATTTAAAATTTCAACAAAATTGAAAGTGACTGCCACTTTTGCTACATGACCACATTAAAAACTAGTTTTAGTAGAAACGGGTTTCATTTAATGATGTAATTGTTAGCCGATGCGAATTAATCAATATTATCAATAACAAAGACCACTGAACGAATTTACACAGGACCTTATTCCTTGACAGGTATAATGACTTTCGCAGATATTTTAAAAGTTCATGAAGACGTAAAAAGTTTGTTAATATTAGGTTTTATAATCCTTGTATAATGATATCCATTCACTGTATTATTATGTCTAATCTTGGTTGTGTTTATTACAATTTTTTGGGGGAAAATTCTAACTGATTCCAGTTTATTTCATTCAATTTAAAATCTAAACGTAGCGCAGTAGACAGTAACATCAAGTTTGTTGACTTGAAGGCTTGAATTTTTCAATGATAATTTAACTAATTTAATTAAAAGTATTCCTCAATCTTGTGTCTCATTTTTACAAACGACGAGAAATACGTATCTGTGAATGTAATGATGTTGATGATAGTAATAAATATTACAACAGTTATCCATAAGTCTATATTTGTATGTTTTATGTTTGTACCAAAACACAAGTAATACGAATAAAAGTTGTTACAGGGTGCATCGTATTGATGTACTTGACAGTGAAATGAAAATGAATTACCCAACGATGGTGCATTTAATGTGAAGCATAGTTTTGTCAATACGTAATGGGCATTAAGGATATCGTTAATTCAATGGAACTTAAAGAATGATCGGCTTAGATTTTATTTGAATGTATGTTGATATTTGAAACTATAGAAGACGCAAATGGTGGGTAATTAATGATTAAGAACCTGCTGAATGCTACAACTCTGTGTGTGCTTACTAGTAATTACGTAGTATGGTAAGCTGGCAATTTAACAGGGCAGACACTGGGGAGCCATTACATAAACTGTTCTTCCTCTTCTTGGGACATTAATTATTGTCCTCAGACTTTAGTCGCTGCGTTGGCACCTTAGTCGAAGGATCTATCAGTTTAGTTAAGACTCGGTTGAAGGAATAACATTGTACGAAGGCTCTCTCAAACGGTTTCACCTCTGCGAATTCCAGTTAAAAGTTACTCAAATCTTGGCATTGATCGAGATTGGATGCAATGAACATGAAGACTAGTGACGTGAGTACGTGACAACTAATAGGCATTAGATATTGTGACGAAAAGTGAAAAAATACTTTCTCTTAAGTAGTGAATTAGAATTGTGGGGTTAAGTGATAAGTTGCATTATGGAAAAGACGTGGAACATCCAGTGGGTAGGATCAAGGCGAGTGGGTGTGCCAATCTTTGGTTGGACAGAAATTGACGTCTGTGGCATCCGCGAAGATAACGCCGAATCTCGAGGATTCTGTGTCGCTGGAAATATGTTTCCTGTCACCATCAGTAAAGTTAGTAAAGTTGAAATCATTTTATACCAAAATCTAGATATAGTACGTAAAAATTTCCTGGCAAAACTGCAAGAAATTCGAATAATATATGTATTTACCGTAAAGTAGAGACATAAGAAATGTCTTATTGTTGATTGTCCTTGTAAATCCGTTTCCGTGACCCTGAGGTGCTATCTCATAACTGTTCAGCAGGTTCGATTAAACGCTTTTAAGTCAAATTGCATAATATTATGTGTAACTGTTACCAGTATCGGATAAGAACAGAAGGAAGTAAGAATGTTAGAATCGTCAGGATAAGTAAAGTTTGTGGTAAATCGAGGTCTACGCACTTAAGATAAGCATAGTAGGGCTTAAAGCTTAAAGGAATAACTATTGACAAGAATGAATGTTCAAAGTTTAGGAGGAGAGTGGAAAGATCGGCCTTGTGGAAGAGGGTGACATTCTAATTAGCGTGAATGGCATTGGGTGTGGTTCTCCGGAGGAAGCATCTCGACTACTTGACACGTGTCTTAACCCCCTCGCCCTTCGCATCTTCAGGAGAATGAGGTAAGTGCTTTAATTCCATGAAATGTTGTGCGATTGCCGTGAGAAAGCAGGTTGTCAGTAGAATCCACAACCAACTTGATTGATGACTCAGATTCAGCTTTATTGCAAAGACCGATTGGTGTCAAATTGCCAATCTTTTCCCGAATGCATTTACGATTTCTTCTTCACTCCGACATTAAATGAACGAGAGCATTGTACACTCATTCATTCTGTTCCATTCATTCATTTCATAATAAGCGTTGGGTTTTGCCGGACGTCGGAATGTTTTGCTCAGTAAAGAGGATGAAGAATCGAGAGTACATTTGAACATAATATATTTATGTATCTATTATATCGATCGATTAAGCGTGTTGTGCTAAGTGGGGTTTAGAATTTTGGTAATTAATTCAATATGAAACAGGATGCACTTTTAAGTCTATCGAATGAATATTTTGGAAGGTTTCACATTACGAAGAGTGCTTCATTGGGGTACGTACTAAAAATATTTTGATGGATCTCATATTCGTGTATACGCGTTACTACAAGAAATCTGCAGCTACATCGTAAACACTTTAAGGTAGGAGTGTCAGGGTCAGAGTCGAAACTTCGGAATTGAAGTTGAAGTTACTAATTGAACAGAACTTCATTTTTAAAAAGTGTTGTTCAGCCTTAAACGCAGCTAGTTGCTAATGGATCATCATCATCATCCCCATGCTCAAACAAAAATGCTCCACAAGCCCTAAATACAATGACTCAAAATCTAAAGAACGATCTTTTTCTATGGCCAGTAATGGCCTAAGAGTCACATCATCAAAAGAAGTAGGGATGAGTCCCCATCTGGTCTGCTCGTTGATAGGGAACGTTAAAAGGGATTAACGCTTAATGGGATTGTTGTTAGAAGACGCTACATCCTTCATGCGTAACTTGTGAAGTGACTAAACCAGAAAGAAACCTCAACTTGGGGCTGCATCTCATTTTCCCCATTTAACCCCAGCCTACAGTCTATTATCACTACATCACATCATTCGCATTCGCATCGTCATCTCAAATCTCTAATGGCTGTAGCTGCATTGAATACCACTGACTGAGACTGACTTTATTTCATCACCTCCACCATCCACCGATCCACCTATATGACAAAGTTCCTTAGTTCCTTTCTTCGCATTCTGGATCTGGAAATGCATTAATGCATATTACAGGCTACAGGCTACAGCAATCGCATTATGGTTTTGATTCTATCCTCAATCTTAATTTATTTTCAGTCTTATTGCTGCATTCATGTAATTGAATAAGGAGGCCTAAGATGTAGGCTATGGTTTTCTATTCTCGTTTATTTTGATGGTATTAAATAATTTTATTCACATGATTATAGTAATTAAAGTACTCAGGTAAAATACGGAGGAACTATTGTGCGGAATTGTTGAGTAAACTGGAACGCCGGACCGGAAAAGTAAAGCCACTGATGTTAGCCCAATGAATGTCGGAAATGCAGTATTAATTTCACCGAAGACCACTCGACAAACACATTTGCTCTTCCGTTAACGTGCGTCCATAAAACAATAGAATTATATCTCTAATTAAAGACTCTTGTCAATGTGACTTTTCTTCAGCTATTCAACTGCGTAATCCGTGTACATCTATCAATTCAATTAAGCACCATTGGACAATGAAACCACTCTGTGTAGCATCATTTTGTACTTAAAATCCACACAGAAGTTAATCAATGATAAATGACAGTACAAAGCTATATTACAATTTAGTGAGCATAACTCTTTTTAACAGAAGAGAACAATTGAATAATTGAATCTTCTAGTTTTTATACCTAACGCTACTTTTCCGCAGGAAGAGAGTATAATTTCGTACAGACATTAAATAACTACAATACACGAAATTATCTTCATTCTTGCAAAAGGTCTCTTTAACATCACAGCTTTCTTATAAATCTAATCACAATAGCAACGATTATAAATGTGGGCTGCAGTGGCGTTTTTAAGAAACTAGAATACCAATATTTTAACTCCTTTAGAAAAATGTCAATAAAATAAATCCATTCAACTTGCAGCTAAAAATGTTACTGAACTGAAATTAAACTTATTAAATTAAACTTGAAATTACGTTAAACTGAAATACAGAAATTATAGTTATCCCCGCGTGGAACTCCGTGGCTCGCCCACCATCACAATTTCACAATTCTTCATCTCCAAGATTTTATAGGAAGAAAAGAGTTCGGTACATAAATCATAATGGCCTGCTAATAAGGATGAGAGACATTTTGAGCAAAGTTCAGGTCTCTCTGGTGAGATTAGTTGTCCATCGGTATTACATTTTTTGGCTGCGTGGTGAACACGGAAATGTTTAATGCGGATTCGATGGCATCCCGCAGTTTTGTCCAAGTAGAGAGCAGAGATACGGTTGATGGAAAGATAAGAACGAGAGCATGCGAGACACCCACACACCCCACCCATCGTCATCGAAAGACCAGTCAAGCTATTATTATAAACTTCCCAGTGATCGTAATCTCATTTCCCCGACCACCACCTACCTTCGATTGCCAATTAATGAGATAACTTGTGTGATGGCAGAAAGGAAGATGAATCTGAGCATGGGTTGTTGGCTGTTGGTGGCTTCACATAATAAGAACTAATTAATACGAGACAGAGAGAGATAAGCTTGGAAGAGCCATCACACGTAATTGCACATTGTTTGTGGCAAATTCTGTAGAAGAAAGTTCCGTTTTTTAATGAAGGAGTTCCTTAGGTACGTAAGGATGAAGGAAGGTGTGTGTACCACTGGTGCACCTCTCCTCATAATAATGATACCCATTTCTGGATGAATAATTTGGAATATTTCGTGGCATCTCTGAGGCCAATCAAAAGAACGGAGATGGAATGAAAGACGACTAATTGGCAGGACTTTTTGCTTCTTTCCCATCACACCACGTAGAAGTAGCCTTCTGTCTTTTCCTTCTGTACACTCTACACTTATTTCGCCATAATTGCTTGAGTTCGTTCAAGTAATAATAATAGTCAGTTCAAACTTTCAAATCGGAAGAAGATTGACTTGCTCCATAAGATAAGTAAGTAAGGAACAGAATGGAAAGCCACTGGTGATGAGTGACAGGCTCACGTGGCTTGACCTAACCATGTCGAGAGTAGAAGGAACCATCATAAATTAATTGCTGTCCATGTCTTCGTCGTTTCATCTTCCTCTTCCTACCGCTCACTAATAATCTGAGCGTCAACCAACTCTCCAGCGCTTCTTTCATCTTTACGTATGAACATCAAGTCATTTTTTGCCCTTTTAAACGCCTTAATCCATTACACATTACTACTTCTCTTCACTGCAGCTTCCTTCTCCCAGGAGCCAATTAATGATAAATGGAATTTCAATGTCCAGCCAGCTATTGTAGTATCCTACTTGATTTCGCTTCAAGATAATTTCACTGCGAGAAAAGTTATTATCAAATAAAGTTAGATAATCCATGCATACATCTGCATACTAGATTCACCGTGGCTTTCAGATGAATGCAAGGCTCCATAATTCCTCTCGAGACTTTTTATTAGCATGGGAATTTCTCTTTGTGTCTCTGAGGATTGTGGAGACATGTCTGTCTTTTTAATTCTCATTTCCCGTCCCTCTCTGCCTCCCCCACTTTAGAGAATTGTACAACTTCTTCTGTGGTCGTTTGCTACTTTTGTGTCGATAGTCTTGAAGGTTATGCTTCACATAGCTAACTGGTGGATGTGGTATTTGTTTCCGGACGCGTCATATGAATACCTGACACCACTACCATGTGTGCAGGTTTCTTAACATTACACAGTAGTAGCAACCACCTCCCAAATAAACCCTGTAAATTATTCTATTACTTAAATTTTCAATCAAACAAACGTGAGAAGTTCGAGGCTTCAAACAAGTAGCTGCTGGAAAGACTCGTCTCATAACTACCCACTTGAAGTTTGAGACTTTGAGATTCAATTCATTCTCTGAAGGCTTGAAGGAAGTCAATTTTTCGTGCATCAAGACAGACACAGCACCAGTGCAAAAAAATGTTCCAGGCGTTTACACGAACTTCCTCCATTTAAACTTTGAATCCTCAAGCATGAAAAGAAATTAAAAGAACACATAAAAGTGGTTTTGCTTTATTAGACACAGGAACTACTGTTCGTATCCCGTTTACTTGTTTGTTTATGTGGAAGGTTATTCCAAAAAAGTCGTTTTGGCAGTTGAAGAAATCTTTTCCATTCCAGGAGGTAAGAAGGATGTTGGGTTTGACCTTAGTTAGTGGCCTCATTTGAACTCGCAGGTCAAAATGAGAGCCAAAATTATCTCAATTTGCGACAATATGCAAATTCTACAGTAGAGATGGAATCGAACGGACAGAGAAAAAGCAGCCATGCTGTAACTAGCGATCCAATCAGCGTACTTCCAACCTCAAACTTGAGGTGACCGATCCCCAGACGGAAAGAACGTCGATCTTGAGGGATGCCTGGATGTGCCTTATCATCCGTATGGCTTTCCTTGTTGCCTACTTTGTCGGGATCCTTGCATCGAGATGAGGGATTTGGGGAATTAAAAGTAAAGGAATGGAAAGTAAGAAAGAATGAAAAGTAAATAAATAGTAAGTGAAGGAATGAAAAGTAAATCGGAGTGGAAAGTAAGGTAAATTAAAGTAAGGGTAACTAAAGGATTAAATGCATAGCTGGTTTTCTCATTTAAAAAACTTTCCACTGCAATTTTGTTCAGCTCTGTTTTTTTTATTTGAGTATGGATCACTGGAACTCACCACTGATGTTCTTTCTGTATATGATTTGGCTCAAGATACATAATAACGCATAATATATACTCAACTTACAAATGTATAATACGATTTTCGCATTGTTTGGGATAATCATGAGAGTAAGACTCGAAGGGATGGAGTGCTCTGTGCTTCCATTGCTGATTTTGATGAGTATAATTGAAGAGTGTTATATTCTTCTAAGAAGTTCCGCTTTGAGTTGGCAGGAGAGCAATAAAATGATATGTCAGGGTTGGAATAGTGGTCCGTATGGAAATGACTAGTTGGCACTTCTTCCTTCAAAAACCTGCATACAGAGAACAAAACAAAATCTCCAATACTGAAGAAGGGAAGTTGCGTGTGTAGTGAAGTAATAGTAAATAGGAGTAGTGGTAAAGATGTAATAGTGAGTATGACCAGCACTACCACACAAACCACCATCGACCAAAACACCTTCTAACTTACGTCGTCTTTTGCTGGAGTGGGAGGAGCCCCAGCTTTTTTACGGATCCATCTCTCTGTGCATGATGCACTTGGCCTTGGACAAGCTCACGACGATCCTCGCAGGCTCCTTCAAATTTAAAAGCCGAGTTATTTTCCCGTCGGAATCTGTGAGGAATCTCACCTGGCTTAAAAGTGTAGTTTAAGCACGTCATCGTGTGACACTGTCTCATCTATTTGTCGTCGCAGGAACTTTTTGTCTCAAGGGACTCTAATGAGTGATTTCCTTCAGAAGAGTCCTTCTTAAATGTCTTGAAAGTCTTTTACTTCACGCCTTGTTGAATTATTGGTCATGCTTTGGATTAAGTTCATTCATCGATGGTATTCACATAGCGCTTCGTCACTTTCACTCCAGCAGAGTCCTTTCTCTTTGGAAGGAGAGGTCAACAAGACCTGCTGGATGAGGAATGTCTGTTCTGGAGGAAATAAAGGATATAGTAGAAGAAGGGAGACACATGGGCCTACAGGGAGAGTCCTTCCTGAGTGTGTATGTAAATATCTTTTGATGGATAATTGAGGCTTGAAAGCCAAAGGGTAATTTACTACCCCAATGGGTTTCATCGCATTTTTGCTTGCTGTGGGGGTGAGAGTGACTGGCAAAAGGCTTTCTTTCATTAAGTGAGAAGGCACTGAGAATGCTCAATCGGTTGGAAATGGTTGAAAGTCTTAGAGGTGGTGTTGGTGTCAAGTGGGAAATAGCTGAGTCACTCGTGTATCGACAATCGACACCACTTTTTCTTGTTCTGTGATCCTCCAAGAAGTTTCATTGTCACCTCCTCCACTACGTGAGAGGAGTGCTTACATGGATCGTCGTTTCCCATAACTCACAACAAAGGGTGAGCAAGTCCATTTCACCTGAGCTTATCTAGAAATGCACACAAAAGGTGGAGAGAAGTCATCGCAATTGTTCTCCCCCTGAGAACGATAAATATAGTAATGCTCCTACTTTAGCTTTATTATCTAAGAGTCCAATCTTCAATGAACACTTCAATCGCTGAATTTGAAAGTCACTTTATGGCTCCTTCATGCATCCATTGTGCATGATTGTGCAACTATTCAGTTCTTGTTAAATTGCTACTCTTGTTATGTAGTTTAATGTCAAATATGGCTACTTCTCTTACACACGCACACGTACTCTATAACTGCTCTGAGGATGCAGACATTTAAACTTCTACTCGATGCAGCCTGAGACACCATTAGTGATATGGTACAAAATTTACTATCAATTAATGACTCTATTAGGCGTATTCGGTAAAGTGAGCGGATTGGCCTTTTAATAGGTCGGGAGGAATGTCAATATCTCATTAATAATCTTTCCCTTTTGCCATACGAATTGGTTCATGATTTATGACCGACTCTTAATCATTCCTTCAATTATTCCCAACCTACAACTCTCTTGTCTGATCGAAGTTGCATGTGTGTGAGTACTCGATAAGCCATCGCTGCTAACTCTGTTGCCTGTGATTTATTTGTACGAGTTGACTTTGACACAACAAGCGTTCTTTCCTCAGACGGAATTCGATCACTTTTTTGTCCCTATCATTCCCAGAGAACTCAATTTATGGAACTCATTCGAAGTAATTAATCTTCTGTCTTCTATACACACATAACTAAGCATTGAGGATGAACGGAGAGTCTTGTTGAGGTCAGATTCTGATGCTGTATGTATGGATGCGTGTCTTCGGGAATGATTTCCTCGGTGAACATACCTAGTGAATCCTAACCATACAAATTTCATAAAAGGTTGGCCAGGTGGGTGCTGCTTTAACGACAAGACGGATGCATTTGCATTGGGAAAGGGTGGTTGGTATTGTGGTTGGTTCTTGGTCAGTCATTATAATCGTAAAGAGTTACGTGTGGTCTGGAGCTTTTCTTAGTTTTATGGCTTGCTTGACTTCTCAAATACAACTGAGGAAATAGAGAGGGAAGAGAGAGAGGCTGATGAGAATAATCGACACAAAATAAGTCGCTGGGGGCAAGGAAAACTCCGTGAAAAAATGTGAAGATGTTCTTTTTACAACGGAACAAATTTATAACCCAAAAATCTCTCAGACACACGTACAAAAGTTGTATGGACCAGCCAACGCCTTTATTTACTCACAAATGTAAAAAGAAGTCTCAGAAGGATGAAAGAGACACGGATAAATGGATAAATGAAGTGTACATTGCACAAGAAGGGTTCTGTCGTCTGTGTGTGTGTTGAATGTCA
The DNA here is from genome assembly GCA_034698685.1 of Isotomurus pseudopalustris. Classification (NCBI taxonomy): domain Eukaryota; kingdom Metazoa; phylum Arthropoda; class Collembola; order Entomobryomorpha; family Isotomidae; genus Isotomurus; species Isotomurus pseudopalustris. The sequence continues at coordinate 55,694 of JAQGBV010000021.1, forward strand.
TGTTGTACTAAACTCTTATCGTCCACATCCTTACACTTTCAAACGAGAACAACAAAGGGCTATCAAAGGTTCTATTTTGGGAACAGCTTTAATAGTAAATCCCTTTGTTAAAAAGGGACACGATGTTGTTAGAGTTATTCTTGAAATTTATCTAAGGGACGGTGAGAAAGAATAAGAGAGGACACTTGTTGATGACTTAATCTAAAGAGAGTAGAGAGCAACTTGAGTATCTCCAGTTTCTTCAGTGTAGCTGGAAAAGATTATTGAGTCTTTCTAGTTTTAGGGACCGGCTGCCTCCATAGGGAGCTTTAAGAACTTTCATTCATTAATGGTAATACCAAGTATGATGACGAGAGAGCAATTAGGAAAAGACTGAAGGGAAGAAAAAATTCGAGCCTTTAAGGGAAATTCCTACACAAGAAAGGAAACTCATCTGAAAGTTTTGTGCTTTCTTCATCTCATGGTGAACCCTCGGAGCTCTGACAGATCGGAGGGTAATATCCAGGGTGGAATAATTAATTTAAAAGCCATGATGATGAAGTCACAGGAGAATGATGGAAGAATGTTTGGGAACGATATGATTCATTCGGAGTGTAAGAGATGATATGAATGTATTTAAAAAATACTAAAGTTTACATATGAGAAGACTACAATGAAGATTTATATTTTTTAATAACCGAAAACTAAAAAAACATGCCATGGAATGGAGAGAGTTTGAATCTTTATCGGCTGCTTAAAAAGCGGCTTGTTCGATTGTTGTTGGCCGTTCTAAATGAAATAATGATGGAGAGTAACATTCTTGTTCTCCAAGTGAGCATCTCTTTTCAATAAAATCATCATTAGTTTGGGAATCGTATAAGGATGAGACAGCTAGTAACCTGGTTGTGTAAGAAGATGCTTAAACAAATAAAACCAACTCAATCAAACACACCATCAAACATGATCATTAGACTGCTCACTCATCAGTTGTGTAGGTTGGGAGAAATGCTTTCCGATTTGATGAGACTTTAGGAGGAGGTTTAGGAAAAAAAGAAGTTTTGAAATAAAGATTGCTGGAAAAGAATGACCACCCACGAGATATGCACTGCAACAGTCAGAGATTTACATAAAAGTACGCATACATTAATACTTCTGCTTGTGCTGCATAATGAGACAGACTGGTGGTGGTGGTTGTTGTGTGGATGGTTACAAACTTACAAAACGAGATCATCTTTTTGGTTCCTGTTTGCTTTCCATCTCAGTACAAGTCTTGCGGATATTTGAGTGATGGTGGAGATGGAGATGATCAGCCTAATGGATACGGGCAATAGGAGTGTTAATGTGACCACAAGTCGCGTCAAACAACGTCGTTAGTGTTGGCCTTTTATGTCCTTCGTAGCCGCTTCAAAAGACTTGGACTTTTGTGGCACTGTTCTGCAACATTAAGTCTTCTTGATCTTGAATTGTTCTTAACAGCGTATCATTTCATCGCGTGAATGAATCTTTTGTTTCCGTCCAAAATAATTGTTCACGCAAAAGTTCAAATGTCGAGTAAGTGAAGGGCATTTTTATTCAGTGAGGCCTCCTCACCCATCAAACCAACCACCCCCAGAATAGAAACCGAATACGCTTTAATGCTGCACGAATGACCGACAAATATACTCAGATTTCAGTTTTTTTATGTTTCATTATGATTGCAGGATATCCTTAAGTTGTTGAATTGTTTTTCACAGCAAACATGACAATGTATATGGGTGACAAAATGGTTTGAATTGTCGGAAGCCTTTTAATCTTAACAAGACACCAATTGCTCAGCAATTATGTGTTAGTTCAATGATAAACGACACTGCAGTCATTTCTATTGAGCTTAAAGTGTTTGCTAAACTTCAATCTAGCAATTTGCAGCAATTCACTGCGAGTTAAGAAGTTATTTTGATGCTTAAAACATTTTTTTAAATCAAAATAATTGTGGGGCTTTTAACAAGCCTATATGTGCGTATGATTATATAGCACTTATGGCTTTATTTATGTGTGGTGCGGTTTGTGGCAGGAAATAATTCTTTCAGAAGACTACTTGTGATTTCTAAATGCTACTCGTTTCTAGTTTCGTTTGCACCTAAGGGGAAAGTTAGATAATTGTTGTGTTTAAAGTATCTCTCAAGTTGTGCGGTTTTGGGTTAGGAAGTGCATTGGATTGTGCATAGGTAGGAATAACTGTCATATAACTATTATTGAAAGCTAATTACAGACAACAGGTAAACGCCGAATGTAATTTTACGAACGATTTGTATTAACCTTAGACCTCATATAGATGAAGATGATCTATGCTCGTATTGAGACCTAAGTGAACATCGCACAGTCTATAACCCTTAATACTGTCGGATGACCTTCGATCCTACAAAGTTGAGGCATCAGAGGTGTTTCCAATAAAGAGTTTTCTGATTTTGTACTTTGCCAGTGACAAATTCTCTTTTGGAGATTCGAGAGATAAAAAATGCTTTCTATTAATTGATGAATAGCTTTTGACTCTTGGGACTGAGAGGTCCCTATTCCTGAAAAGAATTTCTCTAAAGTCTGAATAGGTTGGGGTGGGTGGGACGAGGTGTGATAAATAGGCCCACAATTCCTGAATGTAGGAAGAATGCCTACCACTGAGAATCCTTTGCCTATTACCTTGTGCAGTGCTGCCCACACTTATCAGCTCTGATTCATATCTTGATACTCATCTAGGGGAGTATTACGGGCTACGTATAAACTCTCCGAAGATCACCCCAAGTGAACCTTCGTAACTTCTTCAGGTGAATTCCCACAGGTCTGTGGATAAGCTGCGATGGTCCGATGATAAGTCACACATACTTAGATTTACTACTCAACAAAGCTGAGATGTGTCGGTGTATTGTAAAAGAGTTTTGGATCTCACAGGTGTCCGAGAAAAGAATGACCAGACATAAACGATCCCTTGTTCCCATGTTGCTGTCTTCTGATTCTAATGATTTCTCTATTGTATTAGGTGAGTCAGTCGAGCGAGTAAGAATGCGATATCGCACTTTGTTAGCTTTTAATTAAGTCCCTTGATGTATTATTCCCCGTGCCAGTGTTAAGGTTACTGCATTGTTGGTAAGATAGGAGAGAAGCAAAAGGATGCGATAAGGATTATGATTATGAGAGTCCAGCTGCAATTTTGCTTGGTTAAATAAGTAATGTATCCTATAAGACTTTCTTGAACTTCCTATGAGGCACCCATAACACTAAATAATAGCTAAATTATACGCTTTTGTAGTGATTCTTTTAATTGTTCATTGCTACTATGTACACAAGAGAACAAAAAGGTTGAGTAGTGTCATCAAATATACTTCGAAGAATAGAAAGACTGCAAAGGAGAGTAGGTGTAAAATGTAAAGGTGTCTCTTGTGTGAAGTTGAAGGTCTTCACTTCCGGCGTGCCTGTGGCAGTAGAGCAAACGTGACAAAAGGACAACAATACATCAATTGAATGACACAACTTCTCTATTCACTGTAAAAGTTCCTTCCTTTCGTCTTTAAACAATTCTTAGGAATCGTAGTCACAAGGTGTTCTAAACAGTGTAAATCTCAATAAGTAGAATAGTCTTGAGTCGTTGACAAAGAGCTGCAGAGATTTCGAAATCGACGGGAGAATTTTTTAAAATTCCTGAATATTCTTATATAGATATTAACTTGTGTACGAAAGAATTTAGAGTTGGGAAGAGCGAGGATGTTTTCAACATCGCAGCAGTTGAAATGGAAGGAAGCAGTGGTAGCCTGCAGATGTTTCCCACAGATATAGTGGAGAAGGGTGCGTAGGTGGTTGGGGAGCATATTAATTAATAAGAAAGGATGAGTCCACCCATTTGCTTGCTTTCTTGTGATCGATAAGCAAGAAATTTAACCTAAAGGTCTTGTCTATCCGTGCATCGAGCTAATCTATCTTGATTATGACGAGTGTACGCATACAAAGACATCAGAGTGCATGAGTTTCCTTGATCAATCGTCGCGTGGGAATAATCACCACCTCTCTAAACCTGTAAACTTTTTATTGCATTACATTTTACTCCTCCTGGGAGAGGAAGAGAAGTCCTCCGGACCCACCGTGACACACTTTAAAAGGAAGTGTTTCCACTGTCTGACAGTCTTCCCAATTAAAAGTCCATTCCACTATTGTTCAAACACTGGGCTCGTAGCATCACACACTATCAGTAGCGTATGAATTCTTCAGGAATAAACACATACAAATCACTCCAAGAAGGTATCTCCACTTCATCAGCAAAACAGGATTCATTCCTCTTACAAACATTTTTTGCACACATTCGTACAAGTAGCAAAAAGCTTTTGAACTTTTCATGATGAATGTACAAGTCGTGTATGTATATAGTGCTGATGTGTTGCTGCTACTGCTAAATAGTAATGTAAGAACACTGCACACAAGTGTGTGAGGTATGCTCTCAGTTGCAGAAACAATTGGCAAAGAGTTGTAAACGTACATTAGAAATACGAAGTATGAAATTAAGACTAATTGTGGAGGATGTCAAACCATCCCACACAAAGGTACAAAACAATACTGGGGAAGCGCACAGTTGGCAGAATGAAATATTTGTAGGTTTGGTGGAATTAAATTAATTCCACAAGGATTTCTTTCTTCCCTGTAAGTCTGATGACAACAGGTTTGCGTATCTTTAGCATAAATACTTTAGCCATGTCTGAATTCTACTGTGCCGGAAATCATCAAATTAACTCGAAGGAATTTGTTTTTTTTCTGTGGTGTTTGCTCTCTGGGAAAATATCTTTCGGGAACTTGAAAAAGAATTCCAAAAGGAGAGGAGGTGTCAGAAAGAGATTTCCTATTTAGACTACGGGAGGGTGAGTAGCGAGTGAGAAGGACCAGTGGTTTCTGATGATGATGAGACAGTGGTTCGTCATCATCTTCTGAGTGAGTGAACTGCATCTAATGAAATGATGGAGAAGTCGTCGCTCTTTCTTATGTGTCGTACCAACTGTTGCAGAAACGATGAGAGCAAAAATTAGAGCAAAAAAGTGAATTTCTCACCGAGGAACAGCAGCTTAGGAAAGGTGGATGGATGCCGAGAATGAATAGAGTGAGTAAAAAAATGCACACGGATGGATACCTGGAATTAGATGCGTGGAGATGAAATGTACATACACACAAGATGAGCTCGCATAAAAAAGTGGATCCTCCATGCATTCAATTCAAAGACAAGAAATGCTTTTTCTTGATGCACTTACGATGGCTTTACTACTACGCGGTGACTATGGCTGAGATTCCATGCATGCAAAGGTGGATTGTATGTATAGTATGTCTGTGTAGAGAAGGTAGAGAGACTCACCTGGCCGGGTTATCGTCGTCGCCAAGCTTTACACACTCACCTTACTCAGCAGCAGTCATCTCTTCTCTGTCGAAGGTGCAACAGCAACGGCTTTGTGACGCTCTGCAACTCACTCAGTTTCATACACTCACGTAGCCTTCCTGTCAAACTTCTGATTTCTACTTTTCAAGTTGGAATAATTCCTTCAATCAAGATTTATTGGGATTGAAGTTCCACCTTTGCAAGGAAATATTTTCAAGAAAGTAAAAATTCTGCGTGGAGTTTTGAGTTGTGTGAGAGTGAACTGTTTCTGAAATTACAAAGTGTTTGTTGCAACTCTTCGTATGTCAAATAATTTAATAGTTTAATGAGACTTTGTTTCACTTGCGAAAACATTATAACAGAACTTGTAATGGATTTACTGAAATTGAAAATTGAATTTCAGAAAGAAAATTAATTTCTAGTGGTAGTGCGCACATGTGCGAATAAATTGACTTTACATAATAGCAAAGCTTCTGCGAGTAACGAGATCTGTTCCAGTAGCTGTCTATTATGTAAGTAATGGAATAGAATTGGACGGCCAAGCGTAACTCAGCTGAAAAGTGGTTTAGTGTAAAAAGAGGATTTTGAATGATAAATCAGTTCTTTAAAATTACGGAAACAATTTCCCTGTTCTAATTGGGGATTTGGACGTGCTTCTAGTTCTTCTTCGTTATTGGTGGAAAAATGTTATTGTAAAGCTAGCTACCAGAGGATTTTATGTGAACAGTGGAAACTGAAAATTGCATAGTAGATTAAGCTTCTTATTAAGAAATTGTACGGTTCATGCATACCTAACCTCTACAGCCCTTCGTAATCACAGTTCAAGTTGAAATTTTGATTAACTTATCCTATAGAATTGTGACTTGTGTAAATGTACGGTTTTACGTGAAACATCATATTTGCATTTGCATTAACTGAGGAGACTGAGTTTTGTATGAAAAGTCTATCAAACCCCGAACCGGACCTGTAAAAACTTTATGACACTTGATATTTGAGTGAAGAAGGTGTGACAGGGAAGAATAAATGCAATAAAAGTCGAGTAAAGATCGTCAAAAGAGAAGAGGAAATTACTCACTTTATATGTTAATGGGAAGGAGACCAAATATGGACCACCACAGAACAGCCACAATGTCATTATTAATACAATAATCTTAACTCCAGTTGGTTTAATCCACAGACAGAGGAACTTGTCTCATCATTTTGTCATTATCTGAGCATTTGGGTGTCTCTGAACAAACAACGACTCCCTCCTGGGCCAATGCCCATTAAATGTTCATTCTGTTTGATAATGCTATGCATTTTTAGCATAAGTAATATGTGAACAAGAATCTGTCTTTTCTTGTGGGAAACAAACAGTGTGAACGCTATTTCATCTTTGGATGAGATTCAAAGGTGTACAATCTGTGGGATAGCAGCCAGTGATGTGGTGTTAAGTTAGCGGAAACCCTCACAGTGAGCGTCCCTGGAGTATGAAAAACATTATCTTGAAAGCCTGGAATATTTAAGAGTCCAGTTGTGCGTGCGTATTTCTTAATCGTTCAAGTTGAATGGGATTTGAGAAATTGAGAGTCGTTTAATAGCTCCAGTGTTTGTGTGGCTTGGTATGCATCGCTGCTGAAGAACTGCACAGGAAAAGCCTCCAATACTAAACACCCACCATCGCTCATTTTTAACGAGACGAAAAATCACTTTTTTAATAGTTGACTTTTATATTGTCGTGACAAATTGCGGAGACACCAGCTTACAAGCGAGATCTTTGCTGGACCTGTTTACAGACGGAATTTTTCTTTCACCCAAGACCATTAGTGCTCACAAGCCATTTTCTGATATATCTGAACACGTTCTACACAACTGCTGCGGCTACTTATTAAAACTTGTGACATTAAGTCATTCTTCTTTCTAGTTTCGTTATCGTAAGACGAGTCTCAGAGAACTAATGAATTTTAGATTTGAATGAAATGCACAAGCTTTCTTGGATGGGTTGCATTTTTATAGTCATATTATCTTCTGCTAATGATTCTTGTGCATGATAGGCATTAATGTGATGCGATGACTCCAACCTGCTTTTGCTTCGAAACATCTCACAATGACAACCAGTGCGAGTATCTTTACGAAGGGATGTGTCACAAATCATTGTTCGTATTGTTCGATGTGTAATTTTTTCTGTGCGTGGTTTTGTGTTTAACGAGCAACATCAGCGGTTCAAAATGTTCAATCGGATTCGGAAGAAGTTGTGGTAAGAATTGACTCAATTTTAATTTTGCAGATTAATTAAAGATTAACCAAGTGACCAAAATTCAAGTGTTATCGTAGGTGATTATGTGTAATTAGCGTTGTAAGTAGATTAGTAGATGTACATGACTTCCGAGATTTTTGCACAAAGTAAGATTGATTGCTTTAAATTGGCGTGCGGTTAATAAGTTGTCCTGTGTCATCCGCCGAGTGAAGAATGACTGCATTTATTTATTTCCCACCGCAAGAGTCGGATGAAGAACACTTTTTCTCAGAACTAATGAAGCGAATCTGCGAACATGCATTTAATTGAGTTCAATTTGCAAAATCCACAGAAATGAGTGAGTCTTCAGAGTCTTCTTTAGCCGGTTTCTCCGCTTGTTCTGCTCAGGGGACTTAACTGTTTTCTTATACTCGACATTCATGTTATTCTATGGTAAAGTAGTGTGTGCGTCGGAATGCTATTATAAAGCAAAGTTCACGACACACAAATAAATTAAATGTTACGTGTATTTTCATGCGAGAAACCTAAGGCTCAGTTGCAATAATGTGAATGAGGTACATATCAGACAGACCAACTACATTATACGAGAGGATCCTGTGCAATTACACTTCGTTTGTATAGACAAGACTTGCAACACTCTCATAATGTTATTATATAAGTTATAGAAGGATTAGGAATAAACCTTCATTTTACTGAGACAATTAAAGCTCTGATTAAAAAGCAACTATGTTAATTACGAAGCGAAAAGAGTTCTGTTAGCAAAGTGGAAAATGTAAAATGGAATTCATGCACTTGAGACGGTCTTATGTGCATAGCTTCATCATGCTTGTTTTTAAGGTGTGAGGTGAATTATTGCTTTAACTGGGGAATAAATAACCTGAATTGAATGTGTACAGAGAAAAATTAGCAGAGGTAGTAAATAATAAGAGTGGTTGTGTTATGTAAGTATAGTTCTTTTGCTGGATGAGTATAATAATATAATACAACGCCCTGCAATCACAATAGTAGTTAGTTGTTGGCAAAGGTTTAGTGCAAAACAGATAAGACTCACACGAGCCCAATTAGGAAGGACACAAATTCAGAATGATTGCTAAATTTGAATTTTCATTTAAATGGTCGTTTGTCTGTGTTGTGATTTAAATCAGAGTAAATAGGAGCAGTCTTAGGAGAAGCGTGGATATAGTTTGGATTGGAATTCGTCTAGTCGTCAGCAACAATTCATTCATATATTATTATCTCATTCAATTTGTTCGGGAGAACAATAAATAGAACAGGCGAGAGCAATACTGAAAATAGAAGTTGATGAAATTGCTGATTACGTAGCAAGTAGAGTGTGGATTGGAAGAGCGTGTAATGAGATTGCCGATCCCGATTGTCGTCGTCACCGGTTGCTTATTGTTGTACCTTGTCTTTCAGTCGTACACTTCAAAATCAATCACCCATCGTTCCACTCAACGACTCGACGGCTTAACGTCAAGCACATTGAGCAATCCTGTAGGATACTTACTGTGAGTAGTACCTACCGAAGAGGCAGTCATGACATGAACAACAAATCATAATTGATTAGAGAAGGCCAATAATGAAATGATCTAAATGATGACCATGTTTCTACAACCTGCTTTGCTCTCTAATGATCCAAAAGCATTCAACTTTTCAGGAGTAAAGTTACTCGGATTGTAAATCATTTTTGAACTGAATTCAATTGTGTTAAAGTGTAATGGGCTATTTCCCTCGTTAGTTGTCTTCTCTCTTGATTTCGTATGTGTCCTAATTTGTGGAAATTGAAGTTAGACTTTGTCTTGATTGGTTTGTTTGTGTATCTTGAAGTGTACACAGAAATAATTTGTTTGGGTTCTTTGAAGCATAAAAATAAATGGCGTTTACGTATTATTCACATATGGTACCCAATTTCAGACTGATTTAGCGAGCTACTTAGCTATGTAAAATAGCTTGGTGATTTGATTGCATGCCATGGAGTTTATTCGCCGAAGTAAGTTTATGCGTCAAAACATTCGTAACATGGACATAAATGTGAGAGAGGGATAGCCGATTGGGAAATGCAATTAGATTGAGTGGTGGGTGAAGGATCCTTCCTTGATTGATTTTCTTTTTGTAGAGGTTGATTCAACCATAAAGTTAAGTTGTAATTGGTGTTACGTCTTCCTACTGAATGAAAACACAGCACATATAGTTATGTAGGAAATAAATGAGTTTGGATTTGAATGGTATAATACGATTGCTGAAGATGATGATCGAGATTGTACCTTAGATGGATGATTTTGCTCAGAATCAAGAAATAAAGGGAGAATGTGTAGATAATCTTCCATCACATTCATCTAAAGATCATTCTTTCTTCGCTTGGTCATCAATACCTTGGCGCTGTCCATTGTTTTGCCCTGACAATCAACAACTCACATATGAAGGTAACATTTTCCCTGAGTGATCATTTCAACTTCAACTCTGTTCATTGCAGGTCTGTGGATGTATTTAAATGAGAGAAAAAGAATCTGAACGGTATTTCACAGTAACTAGGGGCGCATGGTAGAATCTAGAATCACCGATCCTGCTCATTATTTGCATTAGGCACTCATTAACTGAATTGGATCCCACACGAAACACTTTCAAGCTTGGTTCTCGATGAATTTGAAGGTTTGCATTATTCTAGTTCTTGGCAATTCTAGCATCTGCGAAAGACGGCTGGGATTTCGGATCAGAACTTTGCCTTGCCACACATGTAGAGTGGGAATGGCAAAAGAGCACAAAACCTTTCAGTCATTTATTCATCTTGTCGGAATTTGAAATAAGATTTGAATGATTGACAATTATCAACATTGCCAGTATGGTTGGCACAACTGCCTGTGGTATATCTTCGTGACTCGTGATATGACGCGGACGCCAGAAAGTATATGGAGGAATGCATTCCAATTGAATTGCAAAAATTGGAGCTCTCTTGCTGTGTTTAAGTCAATTGTTGAGAGAACGGTGTTAGTAACAAATGGGAGAGATGAATGCCAGCTGAATAGTGAAGAAGGGTTGCTTTAAGCCTTCATTGTTGATTGTCACTCTGAAAAAGAATATCCAAGATTGCGTAAACCAGTGGAAACGAGAGCAGCACGATCATGAGGAACGGTTGAAGAGCCAGAGATGCGTCCTAAAGTTGTGACGGGGGAATACGTAATTCCCAACCAGAGATTAAGAAGTCCTGCGAGTATCTCAGCCGTTGAGTAGTGAGTCAAATTCATCTTTAATCGTTCATATCCTCAGATCCACTGTCCTAGTGAGTTTGAGAAGAAAAGAAGGTTTTAATTCATCATAATGTTTCGTCATTGTTCAAAATGCCATGTTGACTTGTTTCTTGACGAAAAGTTGCACAAACGGCTCTTTGAAGTTGGTGAGAGAGAAGAAGGGTACCTTTTTGAAACAGATGGGCACTTGCGATAAGTCCCAACCCTGTCACGAGGTTTCCTATGGTTTGCTTGTGGATGTATAGCTGTGTTGTGTGGGAGAGAAAGTCTTTTTATATTGTAAGAGAGTTATTGGATGTCAAAGTGCTTCCCATGGCCACTACAATTTTTCTGCTTCTTCATTATTCTCATATCAAGGGAGGAAACACAACTCTCCTCGATCGTCATAAAAATAACAAACTTATTATACAAGACTTTGATAAGTTCGCGAAAGGGAGAGAGGAGATTAAAGGCATAAAACTCCTGTGGGTGACTGACTTGCCATCCTATTCCTTATCCGTTATTAGACTTTCGATGATTTCAGATAGAGTTTTCGATGTTATCGCGACCACACGATCAAAACGCGCAAAGACTCACGGAATTTCATAATTCTCAGTGTAACCAGCGATTGGCCGTGTGGTACTTGAATGTATATATATTTTGTTATTGTGTTGATCTTGGTCAACTGCCAGAATTAGACAGATGAAAAAATTAAACCAAAGCTCCAAAGGTTTGTGTGATGTCTGTGGATCGATATCATCGGAGGGTGTGCAATCGTACAATTATTGGGGAAGACAAGAACGTGTAACACAGATCATTGGAGTAAGTTTTTCGTGCAATTTCACCTGAAGTAAAACATAAAGTAGAGGCAGTAGCACTTGAAGTGAACAAGCGATGTTTAAAGCCGCTCCTAGAGATGAGTGTATTTTGTGCAAAAACAGGATTTTGCAGTTTAATCTTAGGTTACACATTCTCAAAAAGAACCTTTTTCGACTCACTGAAGACGATCCAACAAGTCTTATTAGTTCTTAGAGAGAGTGTTGGGTGGTTTACTAAGACGTGGGAACCGCAACTACAACTGCTGAGTGCAAGACATCTGATGTGCAATAAGAGGAAGACCCATACAGACGTACTGACGTGACCAAGAGGTCATCAATATTGTTTACTAGTATTGAACTTCATTCGGCTTGTTCAGAGAGATTATATTCGTGTAGCCTCATACGCACACATTGGTTGCCTCTCTTTATGATCTCACGGAGTAATCACCTTTCCATGGATGTGAGGATGGACACAAATAACGATGAGATTAATAGACATTTCAACTCAGCAATTTTGCAAAGACCAACTCTGAGGGCTCTGCAGTCATCATTTAGAATTTACCTATTTAAAAATCTAAACCCACAGATTTGTGCTGAGCCATCTAAAAGCTTGAATTGTGTAGGGTGCCTTTACGTGGGTGCTAATTTTGGATTTTTATGGCTTTCTTCTTGTGCCCCTCCATTTATAAAGAAATCGCATGTTTCGTTTGCATTTCTTGCAGAAGGATAATGGACACTGCTAATAATTTGTTTGTGGGTAAAAGGAAGGATAAAGCTGAAGAATAATGAATAATGCAATGATAATTCATTCTTGAGGCTTAAAAGAATAAATAGGAAGACTCGATGTAGGATGTTCTAAGATGTGTCTACATGACAAGACACAAAGGAGCACAGGAATACAATTCTTTCAACAAAAGCCAGAAGAGTCAGGAGCAGTTTGGGTGACAATGAACAATTTCAAAATAAAGGATTTCCTACACCGTTCCTCTGCATTCATGTTGAATTTTTTCACTCCTTCCACAATGTAAGATGAGTTTCGGACGAGTTATTCAGAATCTAGCTGTGTATGTGAGAGAGTTGTGTTATAAATGCCTATAAGACTGCAATGCTACGAGTTACAAATAATAATGTGAGACGCTTCGAAAAGTGTGTAGAGCTGAGGAGTGTACAGGAATGCGTGAGAAGAAGTCAAGCCATTTACAAGCTTATTTTTACAACCGTTTGTTTGTACACACTGTTAGACTTAAAGGGGATTTTTGTAATTCTTAAGTAAAACACTCTGATGAGTAGGAGGTCTTGTTGATTAAGCCCTGCAGAAGAAAAGTTTCTATCTCATCCTTAAATTTAGTGGATTGCGTTCCATTAGATGCTTCACTGAGATTTCCTTTCTCTCCCTGAAACAAACAAGTGGTTCTTAACTCTTGTGTAATTTATCTTTCCCGTACCACCACCGCACCTTTACAGACTACAGACTACCAGAGTGTATAAAGTATAATTGTCCCATATGGCTTTTTCTAGATATTCTTGTTTACCAAATATTAGGACACTTTGTGAGTCTGGCCTGGCGTCTCCGGGATTTTACTTTCCTCTTATACAAACAATCAATTGAATCTTCCCATCGCGATGAATTTTTACTGACCTTCATGTTCATCTGGGTTTATGGAGAATGAATTTAGTGAGAGAGAAGTAGAAAAACAAGGGTGTCTACACGATGGAGACCTGCTTAGAAATACTTAAGGGTGCAACTCTGTGAGTGGAAGTGGAGGAGGATCTCATTTAAATTCATAGCCCTTGCCATGAATATTTTTGTAGCATCTTTAGAATTAACCCCGGGATTTCTATTTGTGTCAGACTTATTTCGACGGGAGTGAAATGGACTCCACCCTCGTGTAAGCGACAGTCTTGTGTGTTGTATGAAGTACAGGAAATGTATGTATGGCATAAAATGGAAATAAAAAACCCCAAGGGTTGTTGTTGTATGTGTGTGTGTATACTTTGCTGGATGAACTCCTTGTTGATTGCTTTAGTAAAGCACAATTATGTTCTTAATGAGGGTGTGTTGAGTGAGGGGAGCTTATCATTACACACACGGTGAATTGAATGGAATTCTGGATGAAAGCCTTTGAGGGTCTCCCAGAGGTTTGAACAAAGGGCTCACTCACTCAGAGAATGCCGCACGGGTCAAATGATCATCCTTTTGTTGTATAATCGTGTAAGCAAGCCTCAGACGAAGGAACGAGAAAGCAACCCTTTCCTTAACTAATCCCGGTAATCTTTTCATTCCTTGTCTGCAATAATATTTTGCTTCTCATTGTCTGCAGAAGAAGATGAGTAAAAGTCAAGTACAACAATGAGGTGGTTTGTCATCACTTACAATCTCGAGTACAGATTGACGAGTTCTTATGTTATTCAATAGACCGTTTAAATGAAGCTTTGAAGAGTTTCTACATGACATAATATGCGCAAGCAGTAAGGAATACATAAGTTGTCAGTGTTGCATAGAGGAAGTTTGAAAGGGTGGGGGTGTTGGTGGTGGTTGAGTTTTGTCGGTCTTTTTGGTTCATGATGAACTACACAAAACAATGGAAATGTCTTGAAGATGCTTATCGCTTTTTTACTCATGATAATACGACGAGAGTTGCTCATTTATTCCGATAATCGAGTTGATTAGAGTTATTCCTCAAAAACATGAAGAACGGCTTGAGTATAACCTGCAGCTTTTTCGTCGGATGGAAATGATGGAATGCACCCTTCTCTTAGCATGTTGTGCAGTAATCACTCTGCTCTGGTGTGTTATCATCAGACGACCTGTGGGACTTGTGTAGCCACAAATATGGAAGAGAGGTTTTCTACAAGTCTTTTCATATAAATGCAAGCGATGCGACTTTCCCATAGGAACTCTGATATCGATAGGAGGTGAAGTAATTACGATTTACATTAACGACGCTTCTCGTTATCAAATCTAAGAGGCCGATAGGACTCTCAAGAATACACTTGTTACATTTTTTGCAATTTACAATTAACTATAGTCAGTAGACACATGCATGTGTGTGTGTGTGTGTGTTGTGTGTATGTTCACATTACGGGAGAACTCATCACTCGTGAACTACAAACTCATTAGAATTATTGCTTATTAGCATATAAATTATTCGTACCTGAAATACTTTTAATGACTCTGTCAACGATGAGTTTGTGGTGGTGGCAGTGGCACTAAAATAGTAATTTGCTGTATGCACATAATTATGATAATTAAATAATTAGAATTGCAATAATGAGAAAAGTTAAAGATGATGAGGTGAGTGTGGAAATTGATCTAGAAATTATTCAAGGATTGATCGAATTGGAGGAGTGTATTTTTTGTGTTCTGTATTTCATGCACTTAATCATTGGATAAGGAGAGAGGGAAGGTAGACTTGGTCTGGTTTGGGGTGAGTTCGAAGACATGCAGCAGCAGTGGATGGCTGCAACATGCAATTGCTTTTTGATCGTAGATTATGATTATATAATAAAATACCTCTTGGATGATAATATGATAAAGTACTAGTTATCCAAGTGATCGTACACAAACTTGTTACATATACTTAAGAAGACGAGAGTCTCATTGATTGTTGAACATTGTTGTGGACAAGACGGCTAGCACTCTCCAACTCTTACTTAAAAATTCGAAAACTATTCCCTTATAGATGCAATCATTCGTTGGCACGGCATTATTAACCACTTTTCGGATCTGCCAGCCACGAGTGAACCAAATAAATTAAAGTCTTGGCCTTCACTCCATCCAATGCACCCGACCGGCCGGTTCTTCTTTTTCATTTTTATGCATCCTACTGACTTAGCAACCTCCAACGAAAGCTCATCTTCACGTGGTGAAGCTCTCTAATGTCTTCCTACGGCAGAAGATCAACACAGGTGGAATGAATGATGGAAACTCAGACTCTTCTTCTTCCTGCCACTTCCCTCCATCATTCTTCCTTTTACAACTCCTTTACGGGCAGATTGTAAAAAAATCTTTAGAAATTTCTTCTCTTTATTTGCATCAGGCTCGTTTGCATGGATGAAAGGTCAGTCGCAGTAAAATTATCTGACAATCTCACTTACTCACTATTCAGCAGGTGCTTTTGTTTCCGAAACTTTAATTACAATGGAGATTTGAGTAGATGAATGGCGTAGTTTCATGAGATTTCCAATTACCTTAATTGGGGATACTGATGGATACGTAGAATTGGATTACCTGGGTAGAAATAATGTAATCGATATCATTATTAATTCCATTACCAATTAAGTCGTTTATGTGACCAAGCTCTAGAATAGTGAGTAGCACAATATCCATCACGAAGGTTGCACTTCTTTGCAAAGAGCGTTTGCTTGTGCATTGTGCGATCTACAACACAGAAGCGAATTCTGCATTCATGCAATCGACTAAAATTTATGTAGCATGTTAAGCAGTTTAAATGTGCTAAGTTACAAGGACATCTTTTGTTCAGAATACAAGTTAATCGATGTAAATATAAAGTTTCCAAAGATGCGTTTGCCAAGTAAAAAGATTCATTATTCAAGAATCCAGTCACTTTTTCCTTACAATCTCTAAGGTGTGTCTGCAGTGGTTTCTTCTTTAATGGCGTATGAAGCTTTCAAACAAATCTGAAAATGTAAAAAGTGCGACATGCTGAAGGCTTGAGTTACATCTGGCAGATAATAAAGCTGAAAGCTCAGGTGAATAAAAATTGAGGAATAAATGCGTCTGCCGTTTCCCTTATGGTCTCTTCCAACAGAAGCAAGTTGTTTAAGATTGCGTCCTGGAAGATTTGATTGCTGGACCAACCTAATTTCACTGTATATTTTCTATTACTTGCATGAGTGTGCAAATCCATTTAGACAGAAGGTTTGATGATGAAGAAAGACCTGAAAGAAGGTGACCTTCAACGTACGTGCATACAAAATACTACTTGCATTATTACAAGCACCATTTGGTCAATAAGAATCAAAGGCTTCTTTTTCCACACCGTCCACTTCCACTCTAATCTCCATACATAATCGTCATTTATAATTGTGCAAGGTTAGCAATTTATGGGGGAAAGAACCATCATCATCCTCGTGAAATCTAAGGTTTCTTTGTGAAATTGTCCCTCTGTGTCAGTTGCCTTACTACCGTACAAGTTTTATACCTACGATGCCAACAGTTTTGGCAAAGGTCTGTTTGTCTCACCTGTCTTTTTAGCATAATCAGTATTTAAGGTTATTTATTCACAGGTTAATTTACTCCCTGTAGGTCTCACTCAAGATTTATATTCTTTAGATTTAGATTTTTTCAATTAGGTATGTACTTACACACACATGCACATAAACTTCCACATTGTTTGCATTGCAACGGGGATCCTTTGCCAAACAAAACTTGCAATCAAACGAAGTCGTTGAAACTAATAGTTTTATAATAATGACAGAGAACCTAGAACTACCGGGAGTGTTGTATTTCACACAAGCAGCAGACTCTACGGTATCGTGACAAATATTGACTTATTCTTGAAGTCAAGTGCAACGGTAGGATTATTGAGATGTTAGAGTTAACAAATTGTGTTCAAATATGCAAGGGAGATGAGATTAGGAGAGTTATTAGGGAAGGCACAAAAGACGATGACGTCACAGTTTTTGGGAAAGAAGTAAATTTCAATAATTGTTTTGTGTGAGTATAAGAACATTAAACGTTATAATAAGTGTCGTAACTTACTGAATATACAGAGAAACTTGTCGTGCTACTTGCAATTCACAAGGAATATGTAAATGTGCAGATTTTTAAGGCAGAAAGTGCGAAAAGCAGTTGCAGTTTGGTTTATTATGGTTGGTTGGTGAGTTTGCATGTGTATCCTTCATTTTTAACACATCGGTAATAATGAAGAATCGACAAGGTGTTATCAGTCTAAAGTTACATTTCCACTCTGAGTAATTTCTCTCTCTCATGCAATAACGATAATGTGTGTTCTCCTCACATTTTACAGGTTTTAATGTGCAGCAGGAGGAGTAATGAAAAGCGTTTCTATTTTAGGGAAAGAAAAGACTTTCTTATTGAGACACCTCGAGCCTTATGAGTAAGAGTGAATTGTACAACTGCTGCACTTATGTTAAATAATACACTTAGTAATAGATGACGAATTTCATCGTGAGCACACCTGCAAGAAGAACGAAGCAACCACAACTTTACAAACTATGAGCTGGTTATGTGCTACGGCTTGTAGGTCATCTGAAATCAATTTTTGTGACTCTACAGAATGAGGGAAGTCATTGAAGTGCTCTATTATTATTATTACTACTATCATCAAGTCTTCCTGTTCATTCAACCCTGCTTTTAAAACCTTATCTGTCTCCTGTATGTGTGTGCTCAGTTTGCCATGCGACACTTGGAGTGAAGCAGGTGAACCGTTTTTCTCTGTGCTAGTCGTGTAAGCAAATCATTCAGTCATGGCATAATCCTCTTAGATAACGAGAAAGAAAGGCTTTATAATACCTCAAATAGTGTTTCGTGGTTTCGTTTCTTTAACTTCAAAACTGTATAATGTAATTAATTACTGAGTGACTGGGTCTTATCTTCGCGTGCCTGTGTTCCATATCCCGCTTGTATACGAAAATGTATTCCAAATAATCTCCTATGCATATAGGATGATGATGATGATGATGATGAGAGATTGGTGCCTGCAAATTGGATGGTGAAGAGGAGGAAGTTATTCAGGCGCAGGAATGTCGTGGAAGGTGTTCTATGACACGCGATGAAGGTGTCCTGTTAGTCATACTGACTGACACCGTGCCCTTCCATACAGACCCTCCATTATTTATTAACAGCAACACACAATGCATGTGAGTGACCATTGATTAGTGTGTGATGGAAATGGATCATATCATAAACAACAATCCTTCCTTTTTGTGCATGGGAATTTCTGACTGGTGCATTCGTTAGTTATGCAACATCACGACCTTTCGTCCCACGTAACTTGGTTTCTTTGTAGAAAATTCCTTCGTCCTACGGAGATTGACATAATATTGTCGATCGACCAGGAGGAAACGCATAATGCTAATTACAACAATCCACCCCAAACTACTCTGCAGTCTCCGTCTTAGACCGGTTAACTAACTCGTCCAATAAACTCAACTCAGAGGAAATAATATAAGCCCCTCAGTATTTGTGTGTGTGTGTGTGTGTGTCTATGCATTTGTTAATTGTGTTGAACTGTTCCAAAGCGTTGATGACTCGTCTCTAACTGTTCTTACTTCATACCAGTAATATACTGTGTGATATAATTTCACATAGCTTTTCTTAATTGTTATTCTCTTACTTGACTCTTGGCACTTTATGTCGTGAGAAATCTACACATTCGCTTCTCTTACATATTACACACAGCTTCACTTGCAAGGATTATATTTTAAATATTCTTGATCAGCCTTATTTGCTACACATATTTGTGTCGTTCTGCCACTAAATCACCTGCTTCAAATAAACAGGTGACAACACAATTGCCCTGTGCATTAAGTACACACACACACACATGTTTACAGTGTATTCTCTGCTACCTCTGATTATGGGACACTTGCTTATTTCGTTTTCCTAATTCCTGTATTATCCGTCCTACTTATGAACAAAGTTATTATGTTTTTATTGCTCTCCTCTACGTGTCTTGTCGTCATATAGACAATCCAGTTACAATATATGCATCCTTTTGATTTGAGTACAAATCCCAGCTTGCAGTCGTCCATGCAGATTACTTTAATTACACAGGATTATTATTTATTATCAGTGAGTTGGTTGCGAGTCTGTACTCTGGGTGTTTAATTTGGAAGAAGGAGAGTACATATTAATAATACCTATGCATGTGTATCGAGTGTAATAAACCACGACTGAGCTAAAAGTTGTTATGATTATGTTTTTCATAAGACGCTGTGTGTTAGGTGGAGGAAACCCATGAAGATGAACGGAACACAAGCGTGTGGTCATTTTCCACAGAAATGATCTCCTTCGGTGACAATTGACAAAGAATGAGATGAACTCATCGTCTTTGTAGTCGTCTGTGTGTAACCATCCTTCCTTGTCACTCGTCAGAATTGGGTAGGATGAAGTGGACTGGTCTGTTTTGCCTCGACTCATCGTCCATTCATTATGTAATATGAAATAAAGGGATTTTTATGAGAGCAGGAGCAGTGCGAGGAGGATGACATTGTCCAAGTGGGTGAAGGGACTTTTTCTTCTGAGAACAATTAGCAGCTCATTACAGTTAAGAAAGGTGTGCGAATGATAGGAGCAGCGGGTCTCTTTCTCTGTTTCATTATTATTATTACACAACTTTTATCTGATGTTTAGATATCTCGCTCGTCTTCTTTCCACGAGTGTCCCTAGACGATTCGTCATCTTACCATTTTGCCATTGCAGTTAGCCTCGTTCTCATTCACGACACGCACACGGACAAACAAATTGGAGATGTATAAGTAGAAGACGTGTTGAGTGAGATGACTGTCATTCGCACTTAATTTGTATTCACCTCAAACCTCTTCTCTCAGTCAGTCAGTTTCAAACACTCTCAATTATACCGAACTTACCTGGGAGAGTTGCTATTCTTCTTGCACGAGCTTCATCATTCCTTCTTCAGTCTATTGGGATTCATGAATGAATGACTGGTAGGTACACTGCGTTCAGGAGCAGCTAGAAAGAAGCAGCATGGGTTTTATGTATTGGACAGGTGTGTAGTAGTGGAGTAATTAGAGGTGCAAAAACCAATAGACACACGGTGAGTTGAAGAGAAGGAATGCAGCATCAAGTAATGATTATCAGTGTAGGTAGATACATGCTACCCAGACATGTAGGCATTTTTTAACCAATTTTCGGTCTTAGTGCATTGTCTTCCGCTATGAGGGTAATATCGTTGTTAGTCTCTAGTAATTGAGTTTGCTGGTGTGTTGAACAACAATCATAAAAACACTTGACTCCTTCACCTTGAGCTGGAACTGAACGAGCATTGCTCTCTTCATGACTATGACTTTAATAATGATGACATGAAAAGCAGTAGTAGAAGTTGTAGGAGCTCAGGTGTGTGTGAAAGTAGCGTTTCAATCTTACAAATTTGAGGTGCCAGTAATGCCCGAGTAAGTTGGGATGTGTTTAAAGATTAAATATTTCTTCATGCATACTAATAATTTCCATTCCTTAATAGGTTGTCCATTCATATGGAACAAAACTATTAACCACTCACATCAATAACTCACAAGGGAGATTTGATTTCCACTGTCACGAGTCTTGTTTGCAGTTTGCAGGTAGTTTCTGTACAGTCTGCTTCCCAATTACCATTAATAAATGTAGTGTGTGTGAGTGTGTAGGTGGTTAGACGGGTAGGTGCGATCAAGTTCAAGTCCACTTCGAGTTGTTGAGTACAACCGGAAGCTAGTAGAGCAAAAATGATGGCCACAATACACGAATTCCTCCGCGTATCCCGGACGAAGACGTAAGACTTATTTGATGAAGAGGACAGGAGTAGAAGGAAGGGAAACAATAGACCATTATTATAATGCTATTGTGTTTTACAAAGAAACTCTAGTGTTGATAACTTGGTATACACTGCATGGTGGTGACCAGCGTGACCAATTCCTGTGACTCTTTTTACTCCTGTGGAACTTGGGATCATTAGCCGAACTCGATGCACCATATATAATATAATATTATGTGTGTACGCGTACTTTGTGTGTGTGTTAAATGAATGTTCCATAATAGTAATGAGTAATAATAAAAAGCTATCAATCATCTCGCTTGCTTACAGTCTACGTAAACTTCAACACTTATTGACGTATCAGAGAGGTGAGACTAAATAAATATTAGTTGTCTGTTGTGTGTCTTGTCCGTACAATTTAAACACTTAGAAACAGGTTAATTCGTAAGGGAGTCTCATTAAATTTCTTGTCCAAATACAAGTGAAGTGTTCTTCTTGAGCAAACACCCAATAATGAATGATCTACTCATTGGTATGTACTTTTGACGAGGAAAATGATAAGTAAATGGGAAAACCACATGAGAATATAAGGATGCATGTGTGTGCAATAAATAAACTTGAGTGGAAGTGTGTGTGTGTACACTTGGAAGGTAAATTGAAAGGTACAAGAATTGATTGTTTGGTGGTCACACAAGATGATTTGGAACTTATTGTTAGTGTGGAAGCATCCAGTCAGGAGTTTTGTCTTTATCCTTTCAATTAGTCATTTGTGGGCTTCACTTCCCTACAGATCGTAAAGCTCTTAATCATAAATAATATTGAGTTTTGAGAGCCTTCAATTACTCGTTGGAAATGGGATGATCGATAACATACATTGTACGTTTGGTCGAGACAACTTAACTCACATCTTTCGTATTATGGACTAAATGGAGGTTTATTTATTGTGGTTGCAATTTTGTTTCTTTAACAAGCACCATTCTGTGTCCTGATTTGGGCATGCCCGTCTATAAAAATGACGTCGTTCCCCACATTGTTTCTCTAATAAATAAAGATCAGTCAGGACTCCTCATTGCAAATGTAGTCAATTTAGATGTAAAATGGAGTTGATTAAAAGGCTCGTTTGCACGCACAACAAAAGGAAGAAGTAAATTGTTGAAGATGACGGGTTTCCGAGACATTTAATGCTTTAGGTATCGTTGGGTTGGTCTCTGAAGTTTATGTATGCGAGAGAGAATATTGGCAAGCCTTCTTCCTCCTCTCTTGATGCTACTTTTGTCCTTACTTGTTTTGAAGCGTTTTACAATTTACACACCCAGGGAGGCCAATTGAGTATCAATATCACTTACTATTAGTGTGTGTGTGTGTCTACTAGGAGACCAAACGATAAACTACCAATTTTGTATCATAATTGGTACTAATGTGGCCCACCTGTGATTCATGACCGAACACATGCAAGTCATTATGCCAAAAAGGCGCATCTCTGAAAGTTTCTTCCTTGCAAAATATATTCCATAAGGATCGACTCTGTGCGTATGCATAAGACAAGGCACAGCAGAAACAATCAATTTCTCTATTGCCAAAGGTACAACATTATATTTGGCTGCACTGTATGGAAGATCATTGTGCTCGCAGCCCAGTGAGTACGAAAGGACTGGCTCTCGACATTTGGGATTGGG